>JAPEIP010002147.1:0-15287 GCA_026120095.1 Capsicum chinense | reverse complement strand
ACATAGTGTCTCAAAATACAGAGAAGATTCAAAAAATATCATGCTTCATAAGAGGAGGAGTTGTATACAAAGACAAGCAATTATGTTAAGCATGCCCTCAGCTGATATAACTTATATGATTTACAAAGATCTAAACAAGCTTAGAGCTTTGGTTTTAAAATTTCCTTATAAAATTGATAGACAATCGACAAGAATGAAATGGTTAACCCGTGTTAAGCTTTATGTAACCAAACAAAATAAAGGTAGAAGCGACATGTCTAGCGAGTTTGTTTTATATGATGGTGATGGTCAAGTATATATATGATATACATTTATATAGGTTGTTTGATGTCTAAAAGTGAATATAAATTTATGATTGATGGTGTTGGATTAATGAAGGAAAACAGAGAGCCAACAAAGGCTACAAAGCCATAAGCTTGGGTACAAATTTTGAACGAAAAAGTGACAAATATATCCTGGATGATGATAAATGATATGTATGTACCCTCCGTCATACCTTGATTACAAATATGTCCCTATTGTTGATAAAATGGTACATATATGCCCCTCACACTAACAATAGAGGCATATGTTTACCCAAAATATAACAGAGGTATATATGTATCATTTATCATAACGGGAGTATATTTGTTCATTTTTTATTTTAATTTTGTTATTCCAAATAATTAACTCAAACCCACTATCCAACCCAATAAACCCATCAAACTCAATTTCAAACCAACTCGACCCGACCTCTATTTTTGGTTCCATATCCGATACTCCCTCTATTTTTTCTTAAACATAAACCCCAATAAAATTGTAGTGATTAGTGACTGCTACTAGTTGGTGTTTGTTGGTTGGAGAGAGTGAGATTAGGCCATCGATGGCGGAGCTAGGGATATGGTATGGATCATTGGTGGGGTATTTTTGGTTCGATGGAGATGATAGCTAAGTGGTATTAACCAATGATGGGTAGTATTTTCTAATGGAATTTCACTGAAATTGAAACGTGGGGGGTTCAATTTATATGGTGTTGTTTTTAGGTGTTTTGGGTCAATAATTTTAAAAAAAAATTGGTAGCAGTGGGTGATATTGTATTTATGTGTATATCGCTATAGGGGTGGAAAAAATACACCTGCTAGAAAGACGTCTCTTGGAACCAGGTCGGGTAGTGAGTTTGGATTAATTATTTGGGATAAAAAAACTAAAATGGAAAAGGAATAAATATACCTCAAACTATGATAAATGGTCTGTATATTACTCCTATCATACTTTTTGTACACACCTCTACCGTTAGTGTGAGGGGCAACATACTATTTCATTAATGATAGAAGTATGTGTATTCAAATTATGACGAGGTATATACATACCATTTATCATATTTCAAAAATATATTTATCTCTTTTTCGAATTTTGAATAGGTTGTAAAAGGTATTATTAGCATTTAGTAAAAGCATAAAATAAGGTAACTAAGAACATTGTGATTGTGTACAAATTTTAAAGATGAGATCCCCTCTAGTAATTTTTGCTTCAATAATACTGAATGGTTGTGATTCATTTTTGTGAAAACCAAATTTAGCGTGCGTTAAATTTTCCAACTTTTCACTCCTTCTCTGTCCCTTCTAAGTAACACAATATGCTATCATGTCTTTGTAGGTTTTTTCCTGGATGTTTTCGTTTCTATCATATTATCCAAAATGCTTTGTTAAAGTTTTTTCATCAACGTAATTCACATTTGCAAAAAAAATTGTGAAAAAATTGGTTAGTTGAAGGAATACATTCAGTTGGGTTTCTGAAAAAATAATTACAACCACATTCATTAGGAGATCTTCGTTGGTATTAATTAGGATAAGATAAATTTGAAAAAGGAGGGTGAGAAACTGGTGGTGCTTGGGATAAAGCAAGTAAATCAATGTGAGAAGTGGAATCATCATTATCTGTTGAATTAATATGCGCTTCTTCAATAAGTAACAATGGACGCAATGCGAAAAAAGATGAAAGTGTTTCAGTCGCATTCAAATCGGAGACAAAAGTACGATAGGAAGGTGGGATTCCTTGCAATGCTTGGGTCACTAAATCATCATCAGTGATAGGTTTCCAACTGCTTAAAGTGAACAAGCAAGAGAATGAAATTTTTGGAGATAATCCTCCATGGAAAGAGAGCCTTTCATAAAATTCTGAAATTTTAATTTCAGATGAACTGAAGAAGAAGAAGAAACCTAATCTAGGTAAAGGGATGCAAGGATATCCCATGCTTGCTTGGAAGTGTCACAGGCGTAGTTGAGAAGTGAATCAAGAACCAAAGGAGAGAGGGTGGCATTAATCCAACTTAGAGTTATAGTGTCATATTGAATCCACAAAGGATATTCTTCATGGGCTGATGAGGGACATGGAATAGAGCCATCAATCAAGGGAAGAAGGTTGTGGCTTTTTAGAATGGTAAGAACAACCTTCTTCCATGTAAGATAATTAAGATATGCCAATTCAATTGGTATAAAACCGTTGATATTTGAAATAGTTGGAGGAGGATTTGGAAGACCCAAAGAGGATTGAGAGGACATGGCTGGAGTTGAAGAAGAAGTTTGAGTAGAAGCAGTTTGAGAAACCATAGTGCTCTTGATACCAAGTTGAAGTTCAGTTACAAAGAAAGAAAACAAATCCAAGAATAATAAATGGCCTGTGTGAATAGCAAAGACAAAACATGTTCTATTTATAAGGAAGTTACAATTACACTATGACATGGCTCTTTAAATTATATATACAATAATATCTCTATCAGAATTCAAAGCTCTTAAAATTGCACTCACCACTAATCGGTTTAACCACAAATTAAAATTGAAAACTGGAAATCAAAAATCAAATTAATAACCTAAGTAAAAAAATTAAGAAAATGTTTAACAATTGTTAACTGAATAAGTCGATATCGATAAATCAATAGCATTTTTTTATTTGATTTATTCGTGGTACTCTCTCACCCCAAGCTGTATTTTTATTCTTTGGTACTTTTTCTTTATCCTTTAAACAGTCAGACTTGAAATGGATAAGAATTTATTAAATTTTATGTCAAGTTAAAATATATCAAACAAATAGAAACAAAATGAATACTTACAAACAGTAATTTATTAATAAAATAATTTTCTCTTCTTTTTAGTTGTATGATTAATTTTGGTATAAATAACATAAATCTCACCATTTAAGAAGCTAATTATTCTCTATCTTAATTTTTTTGAATATTTTAAAAAAAATCTCGAAATCATTTTATACGGATACATCATTATCGTTCAAATATATTACGACTTCGACACATTGTCAACTAATTTGATAATTTAAAAGAAAAGTACTGCAATCTTTTTAATTGGGGGATAAATTACGTAATAACAAACTGTGAATCTTCTCTTTTATCAACAACATATAAGAACATACCCTTGTATTACTCTGATATGTATCATTTCTCATTTTACATAATACATGTAATTAAAGATGGTTTTTAATGTACCATAACACTAATTAAGTCATGATACATAAGTTATTAGTTTGATTGTTATGTACCGTGCTACAGATACATACAAGTAATATGAGATTCATTACAATATATCATAACCAAATCATCTCATACATAATATATCATGAACAAGATTTGTTTGTAAATCAGTAACAATAACATCAGTCGGATACATAACTTTAGCCATATAATTAGTCAGATACATTAGTCTATGTATCAACAACATGAAAATCCTTCAGATACACAGATTTCATGAAATTCTTTGAAAGAATAAAACAAACATTTCAGACCAGATCTCCACCTGATTCATCAGAATTCATCAATATTCACCAGAAAAGATGAAGTTTTCAGAGGTTTTTGTTTTTATCACGACCCAAGCTGAGACCCTAGCCGGATGGGCATCCCAAACCATGAAGGCCCGAGCGCGCTTTTCTATCTGGCAATCATGCACACCTTTCATTTATTATTAAGGAATATGAAAAGATAATAAAGATGGAACATTGTCAATCACTTAATTCAACTGAACAGTTTGAAATTCGTGATCATAATATTCAGAAACACACGACACCAGTCTGCAAAATCTCTAACAATACGAAAACCAACATTTGTCTACATACTGGGACAAGGCCCCCAGTTGGTTCATGAATCAAATAAACTAACAATGTTTCATAACAGGCCTTTCGAAATAAGGGAGGCTCTCCAACTGAAATCTCTGACAGAATTCAACCTACTACTTATTGGGACCCCGACACTGTGCCTCAGATTCTGAAATATAGGGGGTCAATACAAATGTACTGGTACGCAGAAAAATCCAAAATAATGCACTTTTATATAACATAAATGAGAGCAATTTTTGAAACGTTTTACGTACAAAATAAGGAAACACGCATGGGCATATTTAAAAGACTTTGAAACATTTCTCAAAAACATGACACCCTCTTTGCTTTACTTCTGAGTTAGGTGGTACACCCTATAATTCTATGATCCCACGGGATATATGGAGTCCGCCCTTAACTCAGCGGCCAAGTCCCCAACCTAAGTTTACCGCAAGAGTTGGAGTTTTTGATTTTGATATGCCACAGGGCACTAGGCCAGCATATAATCCCTCTTGGGGACATAATAACCCGTATCGGCAAATACGGGTTTAGGAAATGAGTTTTCTTAACTCGTGCCTTCTTCAGGAACTACCTAATATCTCTTAAGCCCATTTTTAATATTTTAAACATGCATCTTTCTGAAATTAAATTCTGAAAATCTGAATGAAGTCTGACTTCTATTCTATTTTGAGTCTGCTATGGCATTATCTGTTTTGGTATCGTCATACCCAGACTTTCAAGTCAATATCTAAGCCATACAATATCATGATACAGTACTTTCATTCAAAACATAATGTTTGGACCACCAAATCATTCAAATAGTAGAAGAGAATTTGTATATCAAAATTCATAAAAACTTATGCAAAGATTCTCTCTTTTAATTCATAAACATATGGTGGTCAATTACTTTGTAGCAAACCATGCAATTCTTTCAATAATCATCTTTAACATTTACAAATAAGAAATATATCTCTCTTCAATTCACAACCAACATAAAATTCATAAATGATAGTTAAACCCTTGGTTCATGCTTTAAGACATGCAATTGAGTAACCCATAACTTGTAAATCGAGAAATAACACAATGAGAGAGAAAAATACGTTATTCATGCTCTCAATTCATATTACAAAATTGAAAACACATATATACATATACACGAGTAAAAATTCAAGTTTAAGGAAAGGCCTCAAGACCAAAACGTTCACAATGTATACTTCTTAATGTAATTCAAAATCCTTCATAAACATATAATTTCTCAACATTCAAAACCTTATTAAAACGATTTCATCATACCCATGTAGTTTAGGAAAACCTCACATACCTTAGATTACTTACTTTGAAGAATAGGACTCGAATCTTGACTCATTTCTTAGAAATCTTGAACTTAAAGATGGATTCTTGATCTTTGAAAAAGGAGTTAGGGTTATTGTTCTTGATGGAATTGAGTAATTATGGGCAGATAGTGCCCTAATAACACTTTAATCAGCTTTTTACACGACTTGGGATTATGCAAAAAAGTCCAAACTACCCTTCAAAATTAAATTTTTCAGCAAAATCCTACTTTTGGAGCTCACCGCGATGTGGTGTAATCGCGGTGGCTTACTGGTCCTAATGAAAATTATCATAACTTTTCGCTCTGGTATCGGATTAAGGCGAAATTGATATCATTGGAAAATTAATACCAAACATTGAATGATTCAAAGACTCTTAGCTCAACTTCGGTCTAAGTGATTTTCATGAACGTTTTTCACCGCATACTCACTTAACACACTAGGATAAAGATCATGACACATGAATTTAAATATGAGTCATGGGATTAAAGTTTACACACGTAGGAATGATGTTTCGATTTCTAGCTCGAAAATGCAGGGTGTTACAGTTTTCGTGGTGGTTCACTGGTGATTTTTTTCTATTGGAGATAATCGGAGATAGGGAGAGATGTAGTGGGGAGAAGGCGATGAGCGTGGATTGAAGGAAAGGGAAAAGAGGGAGAGATCTGTGAGTTTGGTGGTGGCTGGACGATGGAAGTCACAGAGATGGAAGCTTTTCATCGCCGTCAGCGATACTTTTTCGGTGAGAGAAAATCAGATAAAGGAGAAGTTAAGAGAAAGGTGGAGGTACAGTGAAAAAATGATAGAAATTTGAAAGATCAGATAACAATGGGGAGGAAGATGTAAGGAGATACAAATAAAAATATGATGTATCCGTATAGTTTAGAGAGAGAAAGTAAAATATGGGATGGGATGCAATTAAATAAAAGGATTGAAATTTATGTAGATATAGTAAAAAAAAAAAGTAGATATAGTAAATTAAGAAGTGTTATCATGTAATTTTTCCTTAATTAATTTTGCACCAGATGAATCTAATTATTGTAACTACATTCCCAACTCCTGTAATAAATACCTACAATAATAACAACAATATACTCAGTATATTCCCACAAAATAAGCTATCATAAATATCTAGAGAAAATAAATACAGTTTTATTTCATAAGAAATTCATCGAACCTTAATTTTACTAAAAAGAAACATACTTATATATTTAAAACATACATTGTAATCCATCTTAAAAAGACCAAAATGACCTTTAAGAAAAAATTTAATCCATCATCCACATTTAGATTTACTTTAAAATTAAGCTAAGAACATGTGCAATGACATATAGTCTTTGCTCCAACTTGTAAACAAAATCCTTTACGCTCTTCTAGTTCAAGAAATCTGCATAGTTTCCAACATTCTCCAATAATTGGATCATCATCTATACCAATTCTACATGGAGTATACAATGGTTTATCCTCCTCGACACACGGCACGGGTGCTGCATCGATTATATAATTGCAACCTATAAAATAATAACAATATGCGTAAATTATAGTGTGTTTATTTAAATATACATGCATACCTAAGCACTCACATGCATGTTTTGTTATTTATTGATGTTTTCGGGTACAAGAATCTATATATACATGCAATAATAACTTCAACACAAGTTCAAGTGTAAGACTAGAACACTTGTGAAGTTCCTTAACACATTCAACACAAGATTATAAATAATCTATCCAAGAAGTATGTTAACTTTCAGAAATGAGATGAAACAGAATTTTTAGGTCAAGTCCCCCGACTTCACGGAGTATCCTTAAGGAATAATTTTCCTCACTATACCCGAGGTAATGGAATCTTCCTCCCAGGATAAAATGGCCAAACAAACCAACTGTAGCGGTACCTCAAACAATTGGAATCTCTTCGAACTCACTCAATGGTTTGATTGATCACACGGAATGTTTTTGAAGACAAGAAGAGTTTTTATATTCAGAAAATTCATGCCTAAACCTATGGATGAAAGCAGGTTTATTTTGCCATCAGGTGCCTCTTCTGAAAGGTGGCAATGGTTTACTTAAAAGGTGTAACCTTTCTGGAAAATCATGTCTACTCATCAAAAGAATACGTTTTTCTCCGAACTGGCATACCATTTCATGAATGAGTGTGTCATTTTGTTGAAGGGTTGCATCCCTTCTGAAGCATCAATTCACTTTTGCACTGCATTTCGAAACAGTGTTTCCGCCACTGCATCATGCATATAAATGGAGGATCAAAACACAAAAAAAATTATTGTGTTTTATTTTTGGATTAAATTTCTATCAAATAAAGTTTGTCCAAAAAGATAGATCTCATCGATCGATTATTTAACATATCCAAATCCAAATCCGAAGCCGAGCTGAGCGAGCGACGACGATGATGGAGTTTCATCACCTTATTCTTGACTCTCTATTCATGCAGAGTAAGTGATTCTTATTATAAATACTTCAAAGTTCTCTTCTCCCACCAATGTGGGAGAATTAGTGAACTTTCCCTTAAAAGAGTACACTTTCCATTTTACTGTCTCTTTTTCTGTTCTCTATTTTTTCTTTATTTTCCATTCACACTTTTCATAAATATTGAACCCAACAATCCCCCACATGAATGGGGAATGGATTTTTTTTATAAAATTTACGGACAAGTATGTGATCATTAAGCAAAGACTGATTGCATCTGGATAAGTGGATTTTCCTTCGAACTTTCCGTAGTGAACATGCATCGGATGCACTCGGTCAATCGGTAGATTTGATATCTTTGAACCGTCGATCTTTAATGTATACCTAGATAACACATGTCACACAATCAGCCTTTTACCATTTATGGTTCTCACGGTTTTATTCTTTTCAGCCATAAACACATCCCGATTTTATGAGAGCTTAAAGAATAGGCCTTTACTAACACTCTCCTTGAAGCGGCCTCCACTTTTCCCTCACATAGGTGATTTCTAAAGGTTCAATCCTATAGATTAAAATATTTGGTCAAATCTGCCAAATTTAGATAATCATTAAAAGACTTCACACCATGAGTTTTATCCTTGTTTACTAAACATTGTCTACATCATGAGAATGGGTTGGGTATTTGACAGTGTTGAATCTGTCAGACACAACTTTGTTTGATCTCCTTGAACCTAGCTCTTGGGATCTCCAATCTGCTAGGTAGAGTTATCGCCATGCTGACTTATCCTAGGCCTTAAACCCATTCCCGTGGATGTTCTCTCAACTCCTTCTCTAGATAGGCCTTTTGTAAGTGGATCCGACACATTATCCTTTGAGTTCACATAGTCAACAGTGATAATTTCACTAGAGAGAAGTTCTCGAACAGTATTATATCTCCGTCTTATGTGACGAGATTTCCTATTGTACATCATGCTCTCTACCCTACCTATTGTCGCTTGGCTATCACAGTGTATACATACTGGTGCCACTGGTTTGGGCCAATAAGATATATCTTCCAAGAAATTTAGGAGTCATTCTTCTTCTTCACCATCTTTATCCAATACGATAAATTCAGATTCCATTGTAAAGTGAGCAATACAAGTCTGTTTGGATGATTTCCAAGAGACTGTTCCTCTACCGATAGTAAATACATATCCACTCATGGATTTTACTTCGTTCGATCTGGTGATCCAATTTGCATCACTATATCCTTTAAGTACCGCGGGATATTTATTATAATGCAAAGCGTAGCTTTGAGTGTATTTAAGATACCCAAAACTCTTTTCATTTCCATCCAATGAGTTTTTATTAGGATTACTCATGTACCAACTCAACTTACTTATAGCGCATGTTATATCTTGTCGTGTACAATTCATTATATACATTAAACATCCCATTACTCTTGCATACTCCAATTTTGAGTCACTTTCACCTTAATTCTTTTGTAGTGCAAAGCTCACATCCTATAGAGTCTTGGCAATACCAAATTTCATATACTTGAATTTGTCAAGTACCTTTTCGATGTAATGAGACTGTGACAATACCAACCCTTGTAGAGTTCTATGAATTCTTATCCCAAATATCACATTCGCAACTCCAAGGTCTTTCATATCGAACTTGCTCTCAAGCATTCATTTCATTCAATTTATGTCTGAAATGTCTCTATTGATAATCAACATATCATCCACATATAAACACACAATGACTTGGTGATTTGAAGTGTCTTTAATATAAACATATTTATCACATTCTTTAATTTTGAATTTGTTTGCCAACATGGTTTGGACAAACTTTGCATGTCATTACTTAGGTGTTTGTTTTAGTCCATAAAGTGACTTAACAAGTTTACACACCTTATTTTCTTTTCCTAGAACCACAAAACCCTCGGGTTGTTCCATGTAAATTTCTTCCTCTAATTCTCTATTTAGGAATGAGGTTTTCACATCCATTTGATGGATTTCAAGACCATATACCGTCTCCAAGGCAATTAACATTCGAATCACGTTGTCCTTGTTACCGACGAGTATGTATCAAAGTAATCAAGGCCTTCTTTTTGTTTGAAGCCTTTTACTACAAGTCTTGCCTTGTATTTGTCAATAGTACCATCCGCTTTCATTTTCCTTTTGAAGATCCAGTTAGATCCTAAAGATTTGTTTCCTGGAGAAAGATCAATCAACTCCCACGTATGGTTGCTTAAGATTAAATCAATCTCACTATTGACTGCCTCTTTCCAAAAAGATAAGTCCGAAGACACCATCGCTTCCTTAAATGTTTGAGGCTCATTTTCTAAGAGAAATGTTACAAAATTTGATCCAAACGAAGTTGACGTTCTTTGACGTGTACTACGTCTTGGATTCTCATCATTATGTACATTCTCACTTAGTTCATCTCAAGGTCATTTAGACCCTCCACTAAACTGTTCATGTCTAGTTTTATATGGATAAATGTTTTCAAAGAATTTAGTGTTATCTGATTCAATTACCTTATTTTCATTAATATCTGGATGTTCGGATTTATGAACCAAAAATCAACATGCTTTACTACTTTTAGCATATTTTATGAACACGCAGTCCACCGTCTTAGGTCCTATCTTAACCCTTTTAGGATAGGAACTTGGACCTTGGCTAGAAACCCCCACACTTTGAAATATTTCAAGTTGGGTTTCCTTTATTTCCATTGTTCATAATGAATTGATGGTGTCTTACTATGGGGAACTCTATTGAGTATTCGGTTGGCTGTAAGGATAGCCTCTCCCCACAAGCTTTGTGGTAAACCTAAACTTATAAGTAAGGCATTCATCATTTTCTTTAAAGTTTGGTTTTTTCTTTCCGCAATTTCATTAGATTGAGGTGAATACGGGGCCGTAGTTTGATGGAAAATTCCATTCTCTACACATATTTCGGTGAAGGGAGATTCATATTCTCCGACCCTATCACTTCTTATAGCTTTGATCTTTTTCTCTAACTAATTTTAAACTTCAATTTTGTATTGCCTAAACGCTTCTATTACTTCTCCTTACTATTTAGCAAGTAAACATAACAATATCTAGTGCAATCATCAATAAAAGTTATGAAATACTTTTTCCACCACGTGATGGTGTTGACTTCATATCACAAATGTCAGTGTGAATTAAGTCTAAGGGATTGGAATTCCTTTCAACGGACTTATACGGATGCTTAGCATACACAAGTTTGACACTTTGATTTATTGCACTCAAAGTTTGGCAAAACTTCTAAGTTAATCAGTTTTCGTAATGTTTTATAATTAACATGGCCTAGCCGTTCATGCCACAAATTGGGAGACTCAAGCAAGTAAGAAGAATTTGAACTTTTATTGATTTCAACATTCATTACATTCATTTTGAAGAGGCCCTCATTGAGGTAGCCTTTTTCTACATACACTTCTCCTTTACTAAGTATAATTTTTCTGGAAATAAATACACATTTGAATCCATTCTTGTCTAGAAGTGAAACAGAAATCAAGTTCTTTCGTAACTCCAGAACATGCAAGACATTATTAAGTGTCAATACTTTATCAAAAATCATCTTCACGCATATTTTTCCTGTTCCTTCCACTTTTGCAGCAGCGGAGTTTGCCATGTAGATCTTTTCTTCTACTTGAGCCAGAGAGAATGTTGAAAACAACTTCTTGTTAGCATAAACATGGCGGGTGGCACCAGAATCCATCCATCATTCGCAAGGATTTTCTACCAAGTTGCATTCGGAAAGCTTACAGATCATCCATTTCTTTCTTAGACTCGGTCAGCTATGCTTGGTCCTTCTTCTTTCTTTTATTCGGGGTACGATAATTCGTAGACTTATGGCTAATTTTGCCACAGTTGAAGCACTTTTCCTTGAACTTCTTCTTAGGTTGATTGCTTTTATTTCCTGCTTTCTTTCGCTTTTTAAAGTTTTTTTGGTCATCTTCTACAATGTTTGCTCCACTCATTGTGGAATTGCCTCTTGACCTTCTTTCTATAGCCTTATTATCTTCTTCAATACGTAGTCGTACAATCAGATCTTCGACTGACATCTCCTTACGTTTGTGTTTCAAATAGTTTTTGAAGTCTTTCTACGTAGGTGGTAGCTTTTCTATTATTGTTGCTACTTGAAACGCTTCATTCACAATCAAACCTGCAATAAAGTTCATATGAATACTAAGTACATTTTTAAATTGTTCAACAATGGTATTTGTCAAAATCATACCTTCCGCTAGGAGATCATGGATGATCACTTGCAGTTCTTGTACTTCTGAAAAAACAGACTTGTTTTCTATCATTTTGTACTCCAGGAATCATGCAACAAAGAACTTTTTAGTTCCAGCATCCTCCGTCTTATACTTCCGTTCTAGCGCTCCCCATAACTCTTTTGCAGTCGTGGTTCCGCTATACACATTGTAAAGGTCATCTTGGAGACCACTCAATATATAATTCCTGTAAAGGAAATCTGAGTGTTTCCAAGCCTCCATAATCACAAAGCGTTCTTTTACAGGGGTTCCCTCGAGCACCTCCGAAGCTTCCTCAATTGTGAACCTTTGAAGACAGAGAGTTGTGAGGTAGAAGAACAATTTTTGCTGCCATCTCTTGAAGTCAATACCCGTGAACTTTTTGGGTTTCTCCATCGGTGCCATAGATTGCAGAGCATTAGTTTGACTCGTCGTGGCGATACTAGTTACCGCCATAGTCGTTCCAGTATCATGCATTTGACTATCAGTCGTCATTTTTCCGTTACCACAAGACAGTACCTTTAGTATATCAAAATACTTATTAAAAAATTACAGCAACTTTAAACACTTCTTGTTTCTAGTTTAACGATGAAGTTTTTATGACTTCCAATCATCAACCGAGTGATCTTTAACTTGCGATGAAAATTTTGTGTCGTCAAATCACTAGTTAAGTTCAAACAAAGTAGAAAGCTTAAAGATTTAATCTCCAAAAATAAGCTATACAGATTTTGAAAGTGGCTTATTCCTTAAGACTGTTATTTATCGATGTTTTTGGGTACAAGAATCTGTATATACATGCAACAATAACTTCAACAAAAGTTCAAGTCTAAGACTAGAACACTTATGAAGTTTCTTAACACCTTCAACACAAGATTATAAATAATCTATTCAAGAAGTATGTTAACTTTCAGAAATGAGATGAAACAGAATTTTCAGGCCAAGTCCCCCGACTTCACGAAGTGTCCTTAAGGAATAATTTCTCTCACTGTACCCGAGGTTATGGAATCTTCCTTCCAGGATAAAATGGCCAAACAAACCAACTGTAGTGGTACCTCAAACAATTGGAATCTCATCGAACTCACTCAACGGTTTGATTGATCAAACGAAATATTTTTGAAGACAAGAAGAGTTTGTATATTCAAAAAATTTGTGCCTAAACATGTGGATGAAAGCAGGTTTATATAGTCATCAGGTGTCTCTTTTGAAAGGTGGCAATGGTTCACTTAAAAGGTGTAACCTTTCTGGAAAATCATGTCTGTTCATCCAAAGAATGCATCTTTTTCGAACTGGGATACCATTCATGAATCAGTGTGTTATTTCGTTGAAGATTTGCATCCCTTTTGAAGTATCAATTCACTTCTGCACTGCATTTTGAAATAGTGTTTCCGCCACTGCATGCATATAAATGGAGGATCAAAACACAGAAAAAATTATTGTATTTTATTTTCGGATTAAATTTCTGTCAAATAAATTTTGTCTAAAATGATAGATCTCATCAATCGATCATTTTCCAAATCCAAATCCAAAGCCGAGCCGAGCGAGCGACAACGACTAAGGCGCGAGGCACCACCTTGTTCTTGCCTCACTATTCATGTGGAGTAAGTGCTTCATATTATAAACACTTCAAAGTTCCCTTCTCCCACCAATGTGGGAGAATTAGTGAACTTTTCCTTAAAAGAGTACACTTTACATTTTAGTCTCTTTTTCTCTCCACTATTTTCCCTCCTTTTTTCATTAATCACCTCAACAAGGTTCGAACCCAGGACATCCCCTTTAGAGGAGAAGCTTAAGATCAACTTAAATGCCAGTGCACCCAACCAATTTTTATTTTAGTGGGTGTTTTTATCTTTTTATACCTATTTTTATATATTTTTTATGTAATTGTACCGATTCTGCATCGAGTTTACTGGGTGCCGGAGCACCCCGAAAATATATGTAGGTCCGCCCTTGAATAGAACACAACTTCACAATCCTTTAAATATAATAAATTTAATTTTTGAGAAATGACTCTGATTATTAATATGAATAAATTAGAAACTAAGTGATAAATTAGGAAAATATATATTATTTAAATGTCTTAATTAATTTTTTTCCCCCCTTAGAGGAGCTTCCATCCCTTTTTGCCCCATTAGTAACTCAGCTCATAATCTTTGGATTGGAAGTTATAAGCTTACCATTCGAATAACTCCATCTTTATCTTAAATTTCTTAATTTTTAAAAGTGCAAGATGTTGTGCTTGAAAACAATCTCTCGGCATTTTGAGAAAGAACGTGTTAGCTCTAACAAATAACTAAAAATGAATTTTAGTATCACTTGAATTAAACACATAAAAGAAATATATTCTAGTATCAATCTATCATGTGAGATTATATTGGCACAAGCAAATCTATTAATAAACAAAACCAAAGATGTCTTTCGTTAAAGGTTTGAAAAATATCAAATAAAAAGGAGAAATTAATGCATATTTGAAATACCTGTGAAAAGTATGTGTCAAAACAAGAACTAATGAAACGCTCTTGATAGTATAGTAGAAACTTTTGAGAATATGTGTACAGTTTTTATGACAAGTGAGAAGGACGTGCTACTATTTATACAGTGAAAAATAATTTGGAGTCTATGATTTTGATACAAAGATTTAAACTTAATTTTATCTGCCATACATTTTAGCCTAGAAAGGAATAGTGATTATTATATTCCCATCATAAGAAAAATAAGTAAAGAATTAGATAATTGTTATAAATGTATTTACATTGTAGTGAATGTCTATCAAGATCTATCAAGATCTACTTTGATATCTATTAGAATTTGAAGCATCTGTCTTTTACTCAGACTAGGAGTAAATTTTCCCTATAAATAGAGGGGGTTTGTTCATTGTATTTACAATCTTATGATCTCTCATCTCTCATCTCTCAAGAGAAGAAATAAGAATCACTCTCTCTATTCTTTCTACTCTTTTCTTATTTTTTATTATTTTATAACACGTTATCAGCACGAGACTCTGACAAACAAAGTGAGATTATAAATCTGAAGGATTTCAAGGTTAGTAATTCTTTATGTTATCTTTTTTTTGCTACTATTAATATAATTATTATTGGATTTGAGGAAAAATAATTGGTTTGGAACCATTTATATTTTAAATTTATTCTTCAAAAATAATATTATCAAAAATGATGATAATATATTGAGTTCAAGTCT
>JAPEIP010002145.1:0-12990 GCA_026120095.1 Capsicum chinense | reverse complement strand
GGTAAAGTTGTAAGACCCCACAAAATTTCTAAGCTTAATTCATCCTTTTAGGCTTATCAAGGGGTCTCAGACTTAGAAAATTCTAGCTAAGTTCCTAGACTTAGTTTATTTTTGGCCTTCAAAAGTTGTCAATTCGTTTCGTGACCTTAATGCCCATTAATGGTTCATATTTTTGTTGATTCATGATCAGAGAAGTCGATAGGTGTCCTCGGACAATTTTAAAATTTTTCGGAACTCATTTAGACCACATTTGGTGTCCTAAAATAATGGACCTACGCAATCTTGGCACGCCGCATCACCTATCTTATTTGTTAACCGTGTCGCAGGGACTGCCAGTAAAAACAACTGAGGCTTGGCACGATCATAGCGCAACACATCGAGTATCATGTCGATGCCATCGATGCACCCCGTCACCAATCTCGTCGATGCCTAATTTTTCGTCATTAAATATCTGCATTTTTAAGGGAAAAAGGGTCAATTTCCCACCCCTATGTAAGACTATAACACGAGATTCAACAAGATTTTCACCAAAATATAGGTGTTTCTCTCAAATTCCCTCAAGAACAAGTCTAGGGTTTTCAACTGAAAGTTCTAATCCAGGAGATTCCACCGTTAATCTTCAAGAAACATCCATCTAAGGTATGTAAAAGTGTTGATTCATGGTTCCTTTCACCCATAAAGATCAAGAAACCCTTTCAAAAATATAAATTTTGAATTACATGTTATGAATTGAATCATATCCCTGTTTATATTGTTGTATGATTACTAAGTTGAAATCTTTAATACATATAATGAAAATATGTTAGCATGTGGTTGGAATTCTTGTATTTGAAATGAAAAATGTTGCCATGATGTATTATTTTAAAGTTCATGCCTAAGCCCCAAGTTATGCATGCAAGGTGGTTGCTAAAATGCCTAAAGAATAAGAATTATTCTTTATGACTCAATTGTGAACCAATTGATGAATCCGTGCTTTACACTTATGTTCACAATGACCTCCATATTATTGTTATGCATTGTAATGGTTTGGTGGAATGCTCACGGGATTAGGCTTACAAAATTATGACATGTTTATATGTATTCCTATTCATGTGTAAGCTTATGACTTACAAATACTTCATGAAAATCCCCAACGTTTATACTATGAATTGTTGACTATGGTCATGTGTTCAAGAAGTGTCATGTCTTTTCAGTATCATGCTATCGAGTCCTGGGGGTACTTATACCCGACAATTTAGCTGTGTACCTAGAGCTAGTGTCAGTTTCAGACAATTTCAGTCACACCATGATCATTAGTATTCTTAGTCAGTTTCAGAACATAGTAGAATTCAGTCAGTTACATGACACAGGAAAATTCCATAATCTCATGAACTCAGTCATTTAGCAGAATTCAGTAACATTCCATCAGTCCACGAAACTAAGTGAACTCAGTCCGGTTCATCTCAGAATAATTAGTTTAGTGTCTATTAAGTTGGGAGAAGGATTCAGTACCATGCGAACCCAAGGATGAGGGTACACATTAACAGTAGAGGGTGTGACCCTTAGAAGAAATCCTTGAATTCCAGAACTATGTTGCCAGCATAGGTTGAGACATCAACACTGACAGTTGAGGGTTGATGAGGTGGATTAATACTGCCAGTTGAGGGTCCCACCATTCTCCTTTGGGGACACTTCCAGATGAGGGTTGCTCATAACTTGTCCTTACTAATGGCGCGGTATTGACACCCTTCCAATTGGGGTTACAGATTGGACGCCAACTCTATACAAAAAAGGGCATATCAGTTAGTTTACTACTTCCCATAGTCTCAGTCTTAGTCTCAATAAAAGAACTAAGATTGTTCTGCAAATTAAGGATTGTTAGATACAGTTACTCAGTTCAATATAAAATTCAGCTATTTCTATCAGAATTAGGACAGTCAGACACAATTACTCAATTAACAGTATATCAGTTACAGGAAACTTATGTTATTAGTATTCAAACTCAGTAGTCAATATTATCATGATCTCTTTTACAGTTACATATTCATGCATGTATTCTTACATTCATGTTATTTAGGTAGTTAGTGTTGTTCTTGCATATGAACCCCATGCATTCAGCCTACCTCACTTTGCATACCAGTACATTTAGACATGCTAACGCATACTTTTCTTCTGTGCTATGGAGTTTTATACCATAGGTTCAGACGCTCAAGTTCCCAATCGCACTTAGTTTCAGATTCAGCCAACAATAGTAGATTTACAATGTGTCCTCATCATTAGAGGATCGCATGATTATTTCTTTACTTTATTATTTCATTACTCCACAATTTTCAGACAGTTTAAAGGCTTTTAGACTAGTATGTCCAGACAGTTTAATTTAGTTTTGGTATTGATATGCCATATTTCCAGATGTTATGTTTTATTATATATTTGAACCTTATGGCCTTTTAGCCCTTTTATTCCGCATTTATATATTATATTATGTAGTGCTCAGTTACAAATATTAGTCATGGGTTAGCTTGTGGTCCTTCGAGATTGCTAGCACCATGTAATATTCCAAGTATCAGATTTGAGGTCTTACAAACTTGGTATCTGAGCCTAAGTTCAATAGTGTTCTAGGAAGTCTGAAAAGCCGCATCTAGTAGATTATTGTGCATGGTTGTGTTGCGCTACATTTATGTACAAGAGGCTATAAGATGTTTTTAGAACTGTTTCCCTTCTTTCAGTATTCATGTCATGCGAGTGAGCATGAGCTCAAATTTAACTCTCAGTCTAATTTGCTTCCCTTTTTTTGTTTACAAAACATGCCTCCCAAAAGAAGAAATGAAAATCAGTCAGCCCCTTAGCCCGTCCAAGCAGACCCCTTGGATGAATATGTCTCCCATGCAGAGTTTAGAGCTGTATTCATAACTCTTTCTAATTTAGTTGTTGCTCAGAATGAAAGGCCAACTACTATTCTAGCCCACACAGTGGCCAACACTGCTGTAACTAGGATTTGGGACTTTACCCAAATGAATTCTCCATCCTTTTTTTGGTCTAAGATAGATGAGGACCCTCAGGAATTCTTTGATTACGTTCAGAAGGTTACAAATGTCATAGTGGTTACCACTTGTGAGAGTGTTGAGATAAAAACATATCAGTTGCAGGATGTGGCTTACACGTGGTTCAAACAGTAGAAGGCAGAGAGGGCTATAGATGTAGGGACTATTGAGTGGGAGGAGTTTGCCACTACATTTATAGATAGATTCTTTCCCATAGAGTTGTGAGAAGCTAAAGTGTTAGAATTTATCAACCTTAAGCAGGGCAACATGACAGTGAAAGAGCAAGCAAGATAGAAAGTGTCAAGTGTAGGTCTCCCATTCTATTACTGGGAGTTAGAACATGAAATGAAGAAGTAATAAAGAACGTTTCTCGTAAGTTTACTCAATTAGCTAGATACGCTCCTCATGTAATGGTAGACAGCAGGGCTAAGATGAGTAAGTGTGTTTCTGGAGTGAATGATAGTGTGGTCAATGAGTGCAGGTTTGTAATGTTGATTACTGAGATATATGTGACTAGGATTATGATCCATGTTAATAGATAGAAGAGTAGAATATTAAGATGAGAGAGAAGCAGAATAAGAAAGCAAGGACAGGTAGTTTCAACTTTGCTCAGCCTAAGTCAGAGGGTGGAAATCGCTCTCAGTTCCACCCAAAGTCATCCATTCCAGCTTCTTTCTCAGCCAGTCCTCCAGTTCCAAAATTCAGAGATAGCTAGAGGGATAGGGCGTCAGGACCTAAAACTCAGGGTAGTGTTAGCAGTGCCCACACTCATTCTCTTTGTCAGATTTATGGCAAGAACCATCAGGGTATTTGCAGAGCTGACAGCGATGTCTGTTTTTGATATGGAAAGCCAGGCCATAGGGTTAGAGATTTTCCTCAGTTAGGATTTCAGGGTCAGCTTAATCATTCCTCAGCTCAGTTTGGTCGCTCAGACAGCAAGGTGCCACCTCCATTACTACTAGTGGGCAACGCCCAAACTGACATTATGCTCTTCAGTCCTAAAAAGATCAGGAAAATTCTCCTGAAGTGGTCACTGGTATGTTACAGATCTTTCATATACATGTTTACTCTTTTCTAGATCTGGAAGCTTCTTTGTCTTTTGTTACTCCTTATATAGTAGTTGATTTCGGAGTTAGTCCCAAAATTCTAGTAGAGCCCTTTTCAATTTCTACCCCAGTGTGTAAAACTATCATAGTCCGATAGGTATATAGGAATTGTCTGGTTATGGTATCTTAGAAAGTTAAATCAACAGACTTAGTCGAATTAGAGGTGACTGATTTTTTTATGTCATTCTCAGCATGGATTGGCTTCATTCCTTCTATGCCACAGTCGACTGTAGAAATAGATTTGTCCAGTTTCAGTTTCTAAATGAACCTGTCCTAGAGTGGAGAGGTAGTACTTTAGTATTTAGAGGTCAGCTTGTTTCCTACCTTCGGGAAAGGAAAATAATATCTAAGGGATGTGTCTATCATCTTGTTTGAGTTAAGAACACTAGTTTTGAAACTCCTAGTCTTGAATCAGTCCCATTAGTGAATGAATACTCAGATGTCTTTCCAAAAGATCTTCCAGGAATTCTTCCCTAAAGGTAAATAGACTTTGGCATTGATCTTCTTCCAGATACTTAGCCTATATTTATTCTGCCATACAGAATGGCACCAGCAGAACTCAGAGAATTGAAAGAACAGTTGACAGATCTCCTGGATAAAGGATTCATCAGACCCAGTGTGTCCTTGTGGGGTGCACTAGTCTTATTCGTGTGAAAGAAAGATGGTTCTCTAAGAATATACATAGATTGCCGTCAGCTCAATAAAGTCATGGTCAAGAACAAGTATCCACTTTCCAGATTTGATGAATTGTTTGACCAACTTCAGGGCGCCAGTTACTTCTCTAAGATAGACCTCAGATCAGGTTATCATCAGCTAAGAGTCAGAGAATGTGACATTCAAAAAATAGCTTTCTGAATTCGATATGGTCACTTTGAATTCTTAGTCATATCCTTTGGTCTTACCAATGACCCAGTGGCTTTCATGGAATTGATGAACCGTGTGTTCAAGTAGTACTTTTTTATGTTTGGCATAGTCTTTATAGATAACATCCTTATTTACTCCCACAGTGAACGTGATCATGCGGACTATCTCAGAATAGTATTGTAGACTCTCAGAAATCATCATTTGTTCACCAAATTGAGTAAGTGCAAATTTTGGCTAAGTTCAATAGCATTCCTTGGTCATATCATTTCCAGTGATGGCGTAAGAGTTAGTCCTGAAAAGACCAAAGCAGTAAGAAACCGGCCTCGACCTGTCTCTCCATCAGACATCAAGAGTTTCTTAGGTCTAGCTAGCTATTATAGATGGTTTGTTGAGGTATTTTCTTCTAATTCATCCCCTATGTATAGATTGACTCAGAAAAAAGTCAACTTTCAGTGGTCATATCCTTGCGAGAAGAATTTTCAGGGGTTGAAAACTCGACTCACCTCAGCTCCAGTTTTGGCTCTTCCAGACGGTTCAGATGGGTTCGTAGTGTACTGTGATATATCCAGAGTAGGTTTGGGTTGTGTCCTCATATAGTATGGTAAGTTCATAGCCTACGCCTCCAGATAACTTAAACCCCATAAGAAGAATTATCCCACTCATGATCTTGAGTTAGCGGCCGTAGTTTTTGCTTTAAAATTTTGAAGGCACTACTTGTATGGGATACATGTAGATGTGTTCACAGATCATAAAATCCTTCAGTATGTATTATCTTAAAAAGATCTAAATCTTTGTCAGATAAGGTGGTTAGAGCTCTTGAAAGGTTACTACGTGAGTGCCCTTTATTATCCAGGCAAGGCCAATGTAGTGACCGATGCTCTCAGTAGACTGTCTATGCATAGTGTTTCTCATATTGTGGATAGTATCAGGAATTTATCTTAGAAAGTCCATCAGCTTTCTAGACTAGGTGTCGCTTAGTCGATTCTGCAGATGGTAGTATATAGGTTCAGAACAGCTCAGAATCATCTCTAGTTTCTGAGGTAAAAGAAAAATAGGATAGAGATTCTAGTATAGTCAAGTTGAAAGAGTCAGTTAGAGATCAGAAGGTTGAGGTTTTCTCCCAAAGGGTAGATAGTGTATTGCATTGTCAGGGTTATCTGTGTGTGCCAGGTGTAGATGACTTGAGGCAACGAATTCTTGCATAAGCATATAGTGTGCGATACTCTATTCATCCGGGGGCCACTAAGATGTACCGCCACTTGCGGGAGATCCATTGATGGAGTGGTATGAAAAGTGATGTTTTAGAGTTTGTGGATAAGTGCTGTACATGTCAGCAGGTTAAGATAGAGCATCAAAAGCCTAGTGGGTCCATACAGGAGTTCAATATTACCACTTGGAAGTGGGAAGAAGTGAACATGGACTTTGTGACAGATTTGCCCTGTACTCGTCATCAGTATGACTCAGTTTGGGTCATTATAGACTGGATGACCAAATCAACTTATTTCCTTCTAGTCTATACCTCTTATTCAGCCAAGGATTACGCCAAACTCTATATCAGGGAGTTTGTTAGATGACATGATGTTCAATTTTCAATTGTTTCAGATAAAGGTACCTAGTTTACCTCTCATTTTTGGAAAGCATTCCAAAAGGATCTAGGTACTCGAGTTTAACTTAGTACAACCTTCCATCCCCAGAAAAATGGTTAAGAAAAAAGGACCATCCAAATTTTAGAAGATATGCTGCGAACGTGTGCAATTGATTTCAAGGGTAGTTGGGATGTCCACTTGCCTTTGATTGAGTTTTCATACAACAACAACTATCATTCTAGTATTAATATGGCTCCATTCGAAGCTCTCTATGGTAGGAGATGCAGATCTCCAATCGGTTGGTTTGAAGTTTGTAAAGCCACAGCAGTAGGGCCTGACTTGGTATTCGATACCCTAGAGAAAGTCCATTATATCAGCAAAAGACTTAAGATAACTCAGAGCCGACAGAAATCATATGCAGACGTACCGAGGAAAGATCTGGAGTTTGATATTGGTGATCATGTTTGTTTGAAAATCTCTCCTATGAAGAGAGTGAAGTGGTTTGTCAAGAAGGGAAATCTCAGTCCCCGATATGTCGGTCCCTTCTAAATTCTGAGTCCCTTCGGCAAAGTAAGTTATGAGCTCAAATTACCTTCAGATCTAGCCTCAATCATTTTGTGACCTTAATTTCCATTAATGGTCCATATTTTTGTTGATTCATGATCAAAGAGGTCGATAGGTGTTCCCGAACAAGTTTTAGATTTTTTGAAACTTATTTAGACCATATTTGGTGTCCCAAAATAGTGGACCAATGCGATCTTGGCACGCCGCATCACCAATCACATTGGTTAACATTGTTGCAGGGACTGCTAATAAAAACAACCGAGGCTTGGTGCAATCATGTAATGATGCGTCGGTATCGCGTCGATGCCATCGATGCACCGCGTCGCCAATCGCATCGATGCCTAATTTTCAGTCATTAAATATTCACATTTTTAAGGGAAAAAAGGTTAATTTCCCACCTCTATATAAGCCTATAACAAGAGATTCATCGAGGTTTTCACCAAAATATAGTTGTTTCTCTCAAATTCCCTCAAGAAGAAGTCTAGCATTTTCAATTGAAGGTTCTAATCCAAGATATTCCACCATTAATCTTCAAGAAACTTTCATCTAAGGTATGTAAAGTGTTGATTCATGGGTTCCTTTCACCCATAAATCTCAAGAAACCCCTTCAAAAATATAAATTTTGAATTACATGTTATGAATTGAATCGTATCCATGTTTATGTTGTTGTATGATTGCCAAGTTGAAATCTTTAATACATATAATGAAATTATGTTAGCATGTGGCTGGAATTCTTGTATTTGAAGTGAAAAATATTGCCATGGTGTATTATTTTAATGTTCATGCCTAAGCCTGAAGTTATGCATGCAATGTGGTTGCTAAAATGCCTAAAAGAATAAGAATTATGCTTTAAGACTCAATTGTGACCAAATTGATGAATCCATGCTTTATCCTTATGTTCACAATGATCTCCATGTTATTGTTATGCATTGTAATGGTTTGGTGGAATGCTCATGAGATTAGGCTTACAAAATTATGAAGTGTTTATATGTATTCCTATTCATGTGTAAGCTTATGACATACAAATACTTCATGAAAATCCCCAGCGTTTATACTATGAATTGTTGACTATGGTCATGTGTTCAATAAGTGTCATATGTTGTCAATATCATGCTATTGAGTGCTGGGCGTACTTGTACCCGATAATTTAGCTGTGTGCCTAGAGCCAGTGTCTCAGTCACGCCATGATCAGTAGTATTCTCAGTCAGTTTCAGAACTCAGTATAATTCAGTCAGTTACATGACTTAGGAAAACTCAGTAATCTCATGAACTCAGTTAATTAATAGAATTCAGTAACATTCTGTCAGTACACAGAACTTAGTGAACTCAGTCTAGTTCATCTTAGTATAATTAGTTTGTGTCTACTCAGTTGGTAGCAGGATTTAGCATCGAGTGAACCCAAGGATGAGGACATATACTGATAGTAGAGGGTGTGACCCTTAGAAGAAATCCTTGCATTCAAGAACTATGTAGCCATCACAGGTTGAGACATTAACACTGACAGTTGAGGGTTGATGAGGTGGATTAATGCTACCAATTGAGGGTCCTAACTTTCTCCTTTGGGGACACTGCCAGATGAGGGTCAATCACAACTTTTACTTACCGGTGGCGCGGTATTGATGCCCTTCCAATTGGGGTTACATATTGGACCCCAACTCTACATAAAAAATGGGAATGTTGGTTAGATGACTACTTCACACAGTCTCAGTCTTAGTCTCTATAAAAGAATTCAGATAGTACTTCATATTCAGGACTATCACTCAGTTCAGTACGAAACTCAGCTAGTTCCATCATAATCAGGACTGTCAGACATAGTCACTCAGTTAATAGTATATTAGTTATACAAATCTCATGTTATCAGTATTCAAACTCAGTAGTCATTATTGTCATGATCTCTTTTACAGTTCTATATTCATACATGTATTCTCACGTTTATGTTATTTAGTCAGTTAGTATTATTCATACATATGAACCCTATGCATTCAACCTACCTCAAATTGCATACTAGTACATTCAGATGTACTGACACATATTTTTTTTCTACACTATGGTATTTTATACCATAGGTTTGGACGCTCAAGTTCCCGATCCCACTGAGCTTCAGATTTATCCAGCAGTATTAAATTTGCTGTGAGTGTTCATCATTCAAGGATCTCATGATTATTTTATTACTTTATTATTTCAGTTTTAGTAGATGGAGTTAGTTGGGGACATGTCCCATCAACTCCACAATTTTCAGACCGTTTAGAGGCTTTTAGACTAGCATGTTCAGATAATTTATTTCAGTTTTGGTATTGATATACCGGATTTCTAGATGTTATGTTTTATCAGATATTTGAACCTTATGGCCTTTCATCCCTTTTATTATGCATTTATACAGTATATTATGTATTCCTCAGTTACAGATATCATTCATGGGTTAGCTTGTGGTCAT
Source organism: Capsicum chinense (assembly GCA_026120095.1). Classification (NCBI taxonomy): domain Eukaryota; kingdom Viridiplantae; phylum Streptophyta; class Magnoliopsida; order Solanales; family Solanaceae; genus Capsicum; species Capsicum chinense. The sequence continues at coordinate 3,416 of JAPEIP010002145.1, read as the reverse complement.
TCGGGATTGCTAGCATCATGTAATATTTCAAGTATCAGATTTGGGGCGTTACAAAGTCAGCCATGGAAATATCTTTTGATACCTTCAGAAATACTTCGAAACCAAAAATTGGGTGCTTATTCCAGAGACAACTTCTTGGGCAATATCTTGATTTGTCGGAGGACAACAATGCGCGTTTCCAAATAAACATGGGGTATGTTCTTCTCAAGCGTAGGTTTATGTATGAAAATAAAGATAAGATGGATGAAGTGTGGATAGATTACTATGGCATATCTATTTCTTTTGGTTAGAAGGAGTTTACCTTAGTTACTAGACTAAAATGTTATCCCCCTTCTCAACTTATACCTATTTTAACACAAAAAAGCACCTCGCACACTAAAAGGCAAAGAAAAGTTAAGTGATGGTGATGAATTGTTGTCCCTTGTTGATCCAAGCATCAAAAACACAAATTTGATAGAAGATTTGAAAGGTAAAAGATTTTGAAAGAAGCACAAGCAATCATTGTGCTTGGTTTGGTTTGTACATAATATTCTTTAGGCAAGAGAGAGACGTTAACAACAACATACAACTTTGTTTAATAAAGCTCTCCAAGGATCTTGAGACATTTAATAGATATCCTTGGGGTTATGAAAGCTTCAAAATGACTATCAGATTTTTGTTGACTCCGTTAACGCCAATGATAGTCAACTTATATGGCATTTCCATGAGTTTCATGGTAAATATATATTTTATTATGATCCATTTATTTTTTATTGAATAATGCTTTTGATTTATTGACATAATTTTATAGGTTGAGGCACTTGAAACCATTCCTTATCTCAGACAATAAGCGAACTACCAAGACGAAGTTTTATGTCCAATAATCCTGAGATAGTTGTTGTTCAAAAGTGATAAAAAATAAATTTTGTTAATCTTTTCAATCCCTGGAGGAAGCAGTAAATCTAATTCTAATTAAGTTTTTATTTAAATTAATGATTTATTTAAATGATTCAATCATCATTGTAATATATGTACTAATTTATTTTAGATTTTTCATCCATGGATTATTCCTACCAATCAAGAGTTAAAGATGTCATTTTTTCTTACTTTGCGATCTTTGGCTAATGATGCTCCTCTTGTAGTTTTTGAAACACAAACCAGTATGATTATGATCATACTTGTTTTACTCATTTTGGTAGTTGATATACCCTTTCTTTAAATTGGCATACTATAGATTTCTCACATGAAAAAAATATTTAATCTTTTGGAGATCATACCACTCCTAGCTTATGTTGTGCATAAAAATTTCAAGACTACAAGGTGAAATATGATGTAGTGACTAATGCTATTAATGCATTAACTGCTGCTGTAAATAAATTGACATCTAAGAGTGGTGTCATTCCATCAAAGAGTATTTCCGATCAATACACTCCATCAGAAGCTAATGCTAATAAGAGGAGAATGAAAACAATTTTCACGGCATTATCAAGCATTAAAAAAAGAAAAATTACAAATCTTCTATTTTGCACTTTTGAGCAATGCATAAGGGAAACAGGTAAGCAACATGAGTTGAAAAGGTGAATATTTATCATCTGTTCTAACAAACAAAAAAACTATATATCTATTTCAACAAATGAATATTTATTGAAAATTATCAAATAGATATAGATATTTGTTGCAATAGATGTCTCATTTATTGGATAAAATCAAAGAGATCTTTCTACTATTTTAATTTGTCCTAACTGATGACCTATCTGTTGCAACAAAGGTCTCATCTTTTGAAACAAATTAAATCAAGAATTTATACTATTTTAATTTTTTCCAACAGATGGTCCATCTGTTGGAAATTATCATATAGGTCTTCCTCCTATTTGAATGTGTTCCAACAGATGACCCATCTATTGTAATAGATATATCATCTATTAGGAAAAATTAAAATAGTAGTAAGACCTATTAGATTTCTTCCAATAGATGAGTTATCTTTTCCCATTGTATCTCTGTGATTAGCATTGATAATTCTGGCTCTCTAGGTGAATGTCATAGTAGAAGATACTGCTGAACAACATACTATCACAATTGATAATCCATCAACTGCTTCCAAAGAGGAAGAAAAAGTGAAATTTGTCAGTCCAGAAGAACGAAAGAATTATCTATTTGAAGAGTTCCAAATCTCGGATGAGGCTTTAACAAAGTTGATAAACACTTATTCAGAATGGATTGCCAATGAGATATTAAAGCTTCATGCCTACAAGTACATAAATCATGTTTTAAAATATTGATTTCTGCAATTTTTCTAATAAAAACATAACATTAATACATATAAATCATGCAGAAAACAAAATAACGAAAACTGTAAAGTGAACCAATTGGGTCTTGGTTTTGATATGGTCGAATTTGTTGTTGCACATCTCAAAATGAAAAATTAGTTCTATTTGATATCACAACCCCAAACATGCTGGAATGATGAGGTTTAAATTCTATGTATCTTACTATTGATACTATATTTAATTGTATATGTTTATTAATATTATTATTACTTAATTTGAATGTTTGATAATAAATGCAACACATCGATGTTATTTTTTACCACCTCTGAAAATAGACCAAGTTGAAAATACAACAACAATACGAACACATGAAAACCAAATATTTGTTCAAATTTTACATCGATAAGGCCTGCGATATGTATTAGTAACAATAACTAAAAGTTCCATGAAATGTGGAATATTTAAGTAAAATCATCAAAGGTTTTAGCATTCCAGTTGGCTTACCTTGGAATTTAGTCGATGAAGTGTACATCCCAGTTAATTGTGGTGGTGACTTCCATTGTGTGTTGGCTGTCGTTATTCTAAAAGGGAGGTGCATCCGAGTTTATGACTCGATGTTGGCAAGGAGAAATTTTAGGCCATCGTTTGAGATACAAAATCTAGCCAAAATGTTGCTTACTTACCTTGATATAAGTGGCTTTTTTGGACCAAAAAATTCGTACTGATTGGTTAATGATTGAAACATATCGGGATAAAATAGGTGATAGCCATCTTCTATAGGGTAATCTATTTGATGTAGAATATGTTGAAGAAATTGCTTAACAATATAGTTGTAGCCTATAAGTATCATGATTTAGTTTCATAAATTCACAACTCTTACATTAATTATAAGATATGTATTAGCTAATTTTTACAAATGCAGGGATTATAATTGTTTTATTGCCACTTATGCTGAGTATTTGAGCGATAGATTACAAGTACCAAATGATGGACTTGATGCCGAATTACTCTATCAAAGATATGCTACTCCTTAATGGAATTATGGAAATGTGAAGGCTAAGAGTCGATACGTAAGAGATAAGGAAAATCCACGACGACCAAAGCCTAATTTCACATCACTGGATGAAGAACAACTGGTCAATATTGAGTTGATCTTTATAGTTTGAGTCT
>JAPEIP010002144.1:0-16885 GCA_026120095.1 Capsicum chinense | reverse complement strand
CATTCAGTGATTCAGTTATCTACACCTTTTTATAACATGATCATAACTTGCATATATAGAAATAGATTAACATATGATTAGGTGCACTAGAAATAATACACATAGACCTTTCACTTGGTGGGTCTTGGATAATAAATCTCATCATGTTCAAGGATGGGTGCTTCTTTGAATTTAACCCTAGTGAGAACTAGCAATGGAACTCATTTGGTAAAGAAGCTTTTAACTCTACTTTTTGTAGGAGGATTATGATGAACTTAATTAATCTATAAATGTCTAACCACACTGAAAAATTGATCATAAAATTTATACACAATTAATATTCATCGGGTTTATATATATCCTTATATGTTGAGCGGTTTAAATTATTTCCTAAATATTTGAGGTGGTACAATACTAAACGAATTCACTGGAAGGGATAAGATCATGAATAAGGTATAGTAAGAATACACTAGGAAGAGTAAATTCCAATAAGCTCAAGTGACTTAATCTTATAAGGGACATTCTCTTAATTATAAAGAGTAGGCCTTACTCAAATACCCCATGATCTCCAGTCTGAGATCAATGACTTGATTTTGTGAACTAGATTTCTATACGAATTAACAGCCATCATAATCAATGGAAATATCATTATACATAAGGAATAAATACTAACTACCTATGAATTTCTTATTCCCTTCTTACAACAACACCGTCATAACCTAATTTATGAGTCATGATGGCACCTATTTTATCCGACTAGTAGGTAATCCAAATAGCAAAACAGAGCTAAATGTAATAGGTTAACATTGTGAAAAATTACCAAAATAGGAAAAAATAGGAAATTGCAACTTATAAGTAAGCAAGGCAATAGCGATAGTCAAGAAGGTAGCCATAATATAGATAACCATCACATGATCTGGCTGACCCAGTACAAGAGCTATTACAAATACTACTCAAGTTCTAAAAAATTAATACAATCTATCTCAAAATAAAATACTAGGCATAAAAAGGTAGAGGGAAATGGGAAACTATGACTACAAGAGCTCACCCTATTTTCAGAATCCAAATAGCACGATCGATGAATCACATCAAAAACTAATACTCAGATCTACATAAAAAAAGGTACAAAAATGTAGTATGAGTACCAAAACCAAGGGTACTCAATAGGCATCATCGGCCGACAGAGCTTGTAACGCCCCAAATTTGGTACCTAGAATGCTACACGGTCCTCATGAACCCGAAGTACCACAAGATAACCCATGACTGATATCTGTGCTTGTATACTGCATAAAATACTTTATAATGTGGAAATATGAACTAAAAGTCCATAAGGTTCAAAACTGAGACATAGTATCTTATAAAAATATAACATCAGGGAGGGGTATGAAATACCTAAAATAACTAAAATAAGCTATTTGAGCATACTGTAGTCTGGAAAGCCTCTAAAATTTGATTGTCTGAATAAGGAGTTGATGGGATATATCCCCAACTAACTGCAACTAATAAAATAATTATTGAGATCTGGAGCTACTGATGCTCTGGAGCTCGTGCCTCTAAACCTATGGTATAAGACACCATAGCGCAAATGTGTCAGTACTTTAAAAGTACTGATGTGCATGTGAGTTAAGCTAAATGCATGGGGTTCATATGCATGAACAATAACAATAGCAGACTGACTATCATAAGTGTAAGAATACATGAATGAGACATAATAATAGACACTGATACTGTGATAAGATGATTACTGAATCTGAATACTGATAACATGACATACTGATAACTGATATAACTGATAACATGAGAGACTATATCTGACAGTCCTGAATTTGATGGAACAGGTTGAGTTCTGTACTATATCTGAGTTGACTGTATTTGATAGTCCTAAAATTTTAAGAACTATTTGAGTTATATTACTGAGACTGATTGACTGTGTCTGATGTCCAGATTCTATAACTTGAAACTGTGGGAAGTAGTTATCTAACCAACATGCCTCTAATATGCCATTATGGCTGAGTTGGGGTCCAATCTGTACCCCCAATTAGAAGGGAGTCAATATCGAGCCACTGGTAAGAGTAAGTTGTGGGTGACCCTTATCTGATAGTGTCCCCAAAAGAGAATGGTGGGGCCCTTATCTAATCGTACTTATCCAACTCATCAACCCTCATCAGATAGTGTTAATGTCTCAACCTATGCTTGCTACATAGTTCTGGAATACAAGGATAACTTCTAAGAATCACACCCTCTTCTGATAGTGTGTGTTCCCATCCTTGGGTTCATTCGGTGCTAATTTCTACTCCCATCTGAATAGACTTTGAACATGATTAACTAAATTGAACATGGGTTGAGTTACTAAATTTTGTTGACTGATGGAATACTACTGATATCTAACAACCGAATGAGTTCATAAGATCATAGAGATTTCCTGATTCATAAGACTATTTGAAGTCTAAGGATTCATAGCTTGACTGAGAGTATCGTGAAAATATAACCTAGCTCTAGACACACATCTAATGTTTCAGGTATGAGTACCCCCAGGACTCGATGGAATGAATCTAACTAAGCATAACTTACTTGACCATATAACTAACATCATAATCCATAATACATTTATAGAAGCATTTAATCAAAATATGAGATAATCATAAATTATAAATACATGGGGATTTCATGGTATCATGATAGTTAGGCACTTTTCCTTCATCTAGGCATTTAATCAAGCATATTTTAGGCATGGTACATTTAAACACCATTGTACAATAATTAAACATCATCATTCAATTCTAATTTCATCATTCAAGGGTTTAGTCATAGGTTAGTACGTATCTATATCTATAATAATTTAACCCACATAGAATTTATCACCCAACATGGAGTAGAATTTAATTTTTCATTATCCATATGAACAAGAGCAACCTAATCATGAAATTCATAAGAAAATCGATAAACTTAAATTTAGAAAAAGGATTCTTGAGATTCATGGATGAAAGGAGTCCATGAATGAATACTATTCATAGCTTGGTTCATAAATACACGAAGATTGAGGGAGGAAATTCTTGCTTCTAAATATTCTATGAAAAGCCCAAGGTTGTTCTTGAGATTTTTGGAGAGAAGAGAGTGTATTTTGGGTGAAAAATTGTTGAATAATGTGTTAAAGGGCTTAAATAGGGGTGGAAAATTAACCCTTTTAACCTTGGATGCATCTTATAATTTTAGTTAAAATTTCCCAAATTGGACCCCTGTCACGAATTATTGCACTGTGTCACTAGAATTTGACAATTGGGAACTTAAGGGATGGCACGACGCGGAGCCATCACGTGGCCCCTTATTTTGTGAACTGGAACTTTGGTGTGACACATAGGAAATCTCGCTGAGATACTGGAAAAGGACAATTGCCATTTTAGCTTGTGGCGCAATGCGCCACTGACCAATATGGCATTGTTTTACGATGGAAATTTGAAATAGTCATAACTTCTTACCCGGTTATCAAATTTAGGCAAATTTTATATCAATGAAAAACTTATTGAATTTACCACATAACAAAAAGTAAAAATCTTTAAAATACCACGTGTATAAAAGTGGATTCATCTTTCAAATAATGTTTTTAATATTTTTGAAATGATTTCAAGCTAGAAAAAGGTATGGGGTATTACAGATCTAAATCACGATATAAATATGATGAAATGCAAGATAACATAACTAAGTCAAGGTAAAGAGGTGAACCTAAGAAATCAACTATCGCTGTGCAAAAATAAGTAAATAACCTGAATAAAGAATTAAACTGTAGTGATTACATCTACAAAATTTAACCCATAAGCCTATAAGTGTGGAAAAGTAAATAAACCAATGCAGGCCCACATAAGACTAGACGTACAGTCAAGTAAAACATAAAATAAACCACCATCATTTGCCAGCTTTAATTATTAGACTAGAATTTATCTATGCGATACCACATAGTAAAAATTTCCCATTTCTAATCTTAAATAGATATCCACATTGTCCAAATATACATAAAATATAAGTTCTACTAAGGAGCGAAACAATTAAACTAAATACACCCAAGTGAAGGTTTTCTGTTAACCAAAAATTTCTTATTAACCTAAGTATTGAAAATTTCATCAACAACACCTAAAACCCATCAAAAATCTAAAAAAATTCATAAACATACTATGAAATATCTCAATCTAATAGGAGGGAAAACATAGCATATCCGGACGTCATAGTAAGCTTCAAGAATTGGCTAAATTACCGACTTTCCCTTTAGAGAAGCTTCTACTACATACCACATTATCAAAATCACATTCTACTCCTTAATATAAAAATAATGATATCCATATTTCACCATTGTGCTTTGGGTCCAAAATTACCCAAAATCTCATGTGTATCCCACTTACGAAAAATTCATTTCCAAAGTTTACCCAACATTCACCTATGATCAACGAGTAATATAACACCCTTAGAATTCATTTATTTTATTTTCAACCTTCCCATATTTGGAACATTATTTTTTGATCTGAGATGTCTTTGGGGATGTTAAAAGGGTAATTTGGGTGAGTTTTGAAATTTTTTAATGAGGTTCAAGGTTATTTTAGAGTTCTGAGGTAGTGAGCCTCTACATTTTTTGTATACCAGGAGAATAATCTCCATGATAATTAGTGCGCCATAGAGTATAATCCGGTGATACCCAATGTGGCACGAAGGTTGGCCTCCGTGATAGGCAACGTGCCACACTTCTATGTAAGGGTCGTGTTGTTTTATTTTATTTCACATAGGATGAAGGGTAATTGAGGTCTTTTCAAATATGTACAACATTTAAACATTGTATGAACCTATTCCCATTAGTTTTCAAAGAACAAAATGATATTATTCATTCTCAAACTCAAAAGCCCAAGAAAGTAGAAGGGTTTCATCGTACACTTATTTTTGGGTTCTGAGTCCATATTATTCATAAATCCTTGAGTGTCTCAGATATGTTACTCTTCCCCAAATTTTATTTTATTAAATTATATGTTTAAGTGTTATTGAATTTAATTATGAATATGGTTTTGAAGATTTTTGAATGATTGTTGGTTAAATTACTTTTCCATGGCTTTAACAAAATTTTTCATTCTTTATTATGTGTTTTGAATCCCGTTGGGATGCATGGGATGGTTTACGAGAAGGGGGTCGAGGTATTCTCTTAATTTATTTCTTTTGGTATTGAAATTGGTTTGGGATTTGTATTTCCTCATTCCATTTGAGTAATTGGTTTTGAAATATGTATTTGTCACATAGTTTGAAGGCCTTGTTTGCCGTGATTTGATTGAAATTGAATCCTTGGGGGTCAGCACATTCCCCCGGGTCGATTTGATAAATAAAAAGAGGGTTGAGGCATTCCACCAAGTTAATAAAATTATAATGGCATAGTTATAAGCTTGCAAGTGAATGGTTTATCAATACCTTTGATGTGTCTTAATGTATGATTTTGTGGTTATTGAATGGGCTATGTGAAAAATATTTTAATTAGGGTTAATAAGGCTTATGTATCTAAGTATTGAAAGTGTGAGTCTTAGATGACATATACCATAAAATCACATTTGCCGACGTGAGAATTGGTTTGATGATGGTGTGCCTGTTTCACTCTATTGATATATTTTGTATCTAATATTGATATATGGTTGGGGAATTCCTTGGTCTTTCTTAATACCTTTAGATCGTGTGGCTAACATGCACTAGGCCCTTTCAGTATGAGGAGCTGAACCCATATAGCTCATGGATGACTTTTATAAAAGTTAAGCTATATAGTCTAAGCTATTGTTATAAATTGCATAATAATCCTTGTTCCCTATCCCATCTAAGCTATTATATGCATTGGATTTAAATGATTTTGAACAGTTCATAATTAGATAATTTTACTCTTATACAAAAATTACATGCTAGTGTTCATCCCGCTAACAATCTTTGAATGTTGTATCCCCATCCGATGCAGGGTCTAAATGAATTTCTACTATTTTTTCACAGTGATAGAGTTCTGGGTTGTCAGCTGTCAACTTTGAAATAACGAACTTTCTTTCTTTAGATGGCTTATTATTTAAAAGTCGTGTTTATTTGTGTCATAGACTACATCTTGGTTTCTTTATTGGTTATTATTAGGTGCATCTACAAACCTAGATTGATGTTGGTATCATAGAGTCTTTGTGGATTGCTATGGACTTTTGATTGGTTTTTGAATTTCTAGACTCATTTTGATTCATACTTACCTATCTTGTGATATGTCCAAAGTTGCACTTCTGCACTTGTATTGTGTTTGATTTGACTAGGCAAAGAGGGTGTTCTCTGGTCCTTTTTGGACTAGAGATTCCCGTCATTGCTAGGCCCTGGTTTGGGTTATGAAAAAGTTGGTATTAGAGCCTAGGTTTGGTGTCCACAAATTTATGTCAAGTAAAGTCTCTTTTATAGGTGTGTAGTGCGCCACAATTATAAGGGAGAGGCTATGAGGCATTTAGGAATGTTTCCCTTTCTTATGATCTATTGTAGAGTCTAGGGTGTTGAAAACTCCTCTAATTCCTATTTGTTTTACTTTAAGATCGGGCCTCCCAATTAAACTAATGCTCATGGAAACACCTTCGTCCTATTTGAGGATAATGTAGATGGAACTCATCCTACTCATTGAGTTCAAACTCATTCTAGAATTGCTGCTTCTGATTTCTCTCAAGGAGTTCCACCGATCCCTACTGATCATTCCCCCATTGGTGACACCCCTACTCAGTCACCTAATGGGATATTACTAATTTTGATTTTCTTTATTATATTAATCTGTTAACTTAGTTGGTGACATCTCAGTAACGTTAGTTAGGTCCTTCTGTGAGTTCTTCTGAGGTTACTCGAGTTGGGCATTTTATAAGGTTAAATAATCTAGTTTTCACTAGATCTAAGGTTGAGGAGGATCCTCAAGGTTTAAAAGATTAGATGGATAAGTTTTTCTAAGTGATGCATGCTAATAATATAGATGGACTAGATTTTGCTGCATATAAGTTGAAGGATATACCATTTTAATGGTAGAAAGAGTTGGATCAGTCTAAGGACGATGATGTGGAGGTGGCATTGTCGGATGAATTTTATAGTTCCTTTTAAATTGCTTTATTCCTCAAGAGTTGAGGGACGTAAAAGCTGAGGAGTTTGTGAATTTAAAGCAAGAAAAATGACTGTGAAGAAGTATGCCTTGAAATTCCACTAGTTATTCCATTATGCTCTAGAGTTAGTGTATAGCATGATGTCTAGAATAAGAAAACAAACTTTATGGTTTTCCCATGATTTAATTATGGAGAGAAAGGTTCCCTTTTTGAAAAAGGATATGGAAATCTCCAAACTTATAGTGTATATCCATCAAGCTGAAGAGGAAAAGAAGAATTAGCTAGACATGGGGAGAGACAGAGAAAAAATAATAGGGTGGTAGAGATGGTGAAAAATGGTATAATAAGAACTGGGGAAATTTGGGCGCCTATTTGATGGCTAGTGTTACTTATCCCAAGTCATTTGGTGATTGCCAGTTTTAGAGAAATAGAAGGTTTAAGGCTCAAGGTGCCCAGTCTCAGACTAGTTGTGCCCAGTCAGCTTTATCCCATCTTCCTTGTAGATTTTGTGGACAGTTACACTATGGCTTTTGAGATATGAAGAGAAATAAATGTTTTATATGTGGCTAGCCTAGCCATATTCAAAGGGATTATACTTTAGGTGATGTCGATACTAGGGCTAATAAAGTCCCGGTTGCTGCTTCTTCAACTCCTGCATCAAAGGGTGTTAATTTTGGTACCAACACTGGCTGAAATCATCTATGTACTCTTGCCACCTATCATTATTCTAAGGCATCTCGTGATGTTGACACTAGTATGCTAATTTCTCTCATAATATGTATTGTCTGCTAGATCTTAGGTCTACCTTTTTTTATGTGACCTTTTACGTTGCTATTCATTTTGGTTTTGGTCCTGACTGAATTCTGTATCCCTTATGGCTAGAGGAGTCTATAGTGGTTGTATGGTATCTGTGTATGATCGAGAAATATTAGTGGATTTGATAGAGTTAGAGATGTAAGATTTTTATATTATCTTTGGGTTGGATTAGATTCATTCATGCTATATGTTTACTAATTGTAGGACCTAGAGTGTAAGTTTTCAATTCCTAAATTAACCAGTAATAGAGTGGAAAGGGAGTCCCCTAGTGGCAAAGAGAAGGTTCATTTCTTATCAAATAACCCAAATATAGATGTCTCTGTCTATGTGGTTTGTGAGTTTCTTGAGGTATTTCCTGATGATCTTCCTAGTTTTTCACTCGATAAGGAAATTGATATTCTTTTGGACACTAAACCTATCCATATCACTTCTTATAGAATGGCTCCAACTAAGTTAAAAGAACTGAAGGAGTAGTTGAAGGATCTTCTTGATAAGGGTTTTATTTGCCGTAGTGCTTATCTATGGGGAGAGCTTGTGTTCTTCATACATAAGAAGGATGGTTTCCTTTATATGTGTATTGATTAGGATCAACTAAATAAGGTGACTATGAAGAATAACTACCCTTTTTGAGGATTCATGATCTCCTTGTCCAGCATCAAAGAGCTAAGTACTTTTCAAAGATTGATCTCCAATCTTGGTACCATCAGTTGAAGATTACGAAGGTGGATATCCCTAAGACTACTTTTCAGAATTGGTATGGCCATTCTAAGTTCTAGGTCATTTATTTTGGATTGACTAATGCCCTGACAAAATTTACTGATCTTATGAACTAGGTCTTTTGTTCAATTCTTGGATTTCTTTGTGATTATGTTCATTGATGATATATTGGTGTATTCTAAGAGTGAGAAGGATTATGCCAAACACCTTCATTTAGTTTTGCAAACTCTAAAAGATCAATGATTGTATGTAAAGTTTTCTAAGTGTAAGTTCTGGTTGAATGCTATTACTTTTCTAGGTCTTGTTATTATGGTGAGGGGATTATGATGGATCCAAAATAATTATTTATGGTTACGAAGAGGCCTATACCCACAACTCTAACTGATATTTGAAGATTCTTGGGTTTAGCCAGGTATTATAGGAGGTTTGTGGAGAGCCTCTCTTCCATTGCAGCCCCATTGACTAAGTTAAATCAGAAAAAGGTAAGGTTTTTGTGGACGGATATATGAGAGGTTAGTTTCAAGAAGGTGAAAGATAAGTTGACTTTGACTCATGTTTTGACTCTACATGAGGGTACCAATGGTTTTTTATTTATTGCGATGCATCTCGAGTGAGACTGGGTGTTGTGTTGATACAGCATATCACGGTGGTTGGATGTGCTTCTAAGAATTTGAAGGTTCATTAGATGAATTGTTTGACTTATGAATTTGAGTTATTAGTTGTGGTTTTTTCTTTGAATATTTGGTGTTATTATTTGTATGGGGTCCATGTGAACATCTTCTCCAGCCAAAAGAGTCTGCAGTATGTGTTCACCTCAAAGCAATTAAATCTTATGAAGAGGATATGGCTTGACTTTTTCAAGGACTAGTCATGAGTCTCCATTATTATCTAAGTAAAGCTAACATAGTTTGTGATTCTCTTAATAGGTTATCTATGGAAAGCTTATCTCATGTGGTGGAGGATAAGCGAGATTTGCTGAAAAATAATCACTGGTTGTCAAATCTATTAGTTCGCCTTATAGACTTTGAGGATGGAGGTATGATGGTTGAAGAAGTGAAAAAGTTATCTCTGGGTGCTGAGGTGATGGAGAAGTAGGGATTAGACCAATCTTGATGCACATTAAATATAATAAGGGCAAATAAATAGTTATGGCTTTCGAGATTGGTAATGATGGTATCTTGAGGTACCAAGGAAGGTTGTGTGTTCTCGGTGTTGATCGTTGTTAGGAAGAATCTTGGATGAAGCTCACGAGTTATGATATACTATCCATCCAGGATCGACGAAGAAGTATTGTGATTTGAAGAAAATTTATTAGTTAAATAACATAAAGTGAGATGTGGCTAATTTTGTGGCTACGTACATGGTGTGTCAATATGTAAAGGTTGAGAACTTGAGGCCCAGTGTGTTTACTCAAGAAATTGTGCTTCCTGTATGGAAATGGGAAGTGATTAATATGGATTTCGTTACTGGTCTTCCGCAGTCTTATAATCAGTTCGTTTTGATTTGGGTCATTATAGATAGGATGACTAAGTCTGCTCACCTTTTGCTAGTGAGGACTAGTTACTACGGTGAGACTATGCTAAGTTGTTCATTGAGGAGGTAGTTTTATTACATGGTGCTCTAGTGTATGTCATTTCTATCACGATACTCAGTTTTCATCATATTTTGGCATTCATTTTAAAAAGGTTTTAGCAATACCATTCAGACATTATAAGATATACTTCAGGCTTGTACAATTGACTTTGGTGGTAGTTAGGTTGATCATTACTGTCTCATTGAATTCACTTTTAACAACAACTATCACTCAAGTATTGGCATTGCTACGTCTTAGGCTTTCTATTGAAAAAGGTGTTAATCTCCTATTGGGTGGTTTGAGGTTGGTAAGTTTGGATTGTTTTATCCTAACTTTGTTCTTCAAGCTATGGATAAGGTAACGGTGATTCGAGATCGTCTTAAGTCCACCCATAATTGCCAAAATTCCTATGTGGATGTGAGGTAAATAGAGTTGGTATTCAATATTGGTGATTGGGTGTTCTTAAAGGTGTCTCCCCTAAAGGGAGTAATTTGATTTGGAAAGAAGGAGATGCTCAATCCCCATTATATGAGTCCATAGTTGATTTTGAAAAAATTGGGTAGTGTAGCTGATAAATTGGATTTACTATCTTGTTTGGGTTAAATTAATATGGTCTTCCATGGTTTACTGTTGAAGAAGTGTGTAGGCGATCCTTCCTTGATTGCTCTTTCTAAAGTGTGGGTATTTCAAAATCCTTGTCTTATGAGGAATTCCCATACGATATCTTGGATAGGCAAGTCTATCATTTAAGGATAAGAATGCTTCTTCGATGAAGGTTATAGGGAGGAACTAAAAGTTTGAGAAAGCTACGAGAAGCCATAAAGGACATGAAGTCCAAGTATACATTCTTTTTCCCTGTTGCAGATAATTGTTCTTAAGGTATGAGTTTATTTTGCTGTTGTTATGTTCTGATCCCGTCATTTGATTCTTGTGTATTCTTACTATTTCTCATGAAGTAAATATCCTAGTTTATCATTCAGGAAGGAATGATCCTAAGGGGGTGGGGGGGGGCATTAATGTAACACCCTTAAAAGTTTTTCCATTTATTTTCAAACTTCCATGTTCAAAATATGAATTTTTGATCTGAGATGTGCTTAGGGATGTTGGAAGGGTAATTCGGGTGAGTTTTAGAATTTTTTGAAGAGGTTCGAGGTCATTTGGGGTTTTAAGGAAGTTAGCCTCCGCATTTTTGGGGTACCATGAAGGATAATCTCTATGCTCTGTAGCGTGTCATGGAGGATAATCTTCGTAATTTACAGTGTGGTATGGAGGTTACACTCCGCGATAGGCATGTGCCATGCCTCTATGCAAACATCCTGCTTTTTGTTTTATTTCCCTTAGGGTGAGGGGTAGTGAGGCCCTTTCATCTATATACGACCATTAAATTTTATATCAACCTATTCCCATAAGTTTTCATGAAATAAAAAGCTATTATTTCACTCTCAAATTCAAACCCCCAAGAAAGCATAAAGGTTTCATCGTACGTTCATCTTCCCGGTTCCAAGTTCCTATTTCTTTATAAATCCTTGTATGTCTAAGGATTTTATTAAAAACATATGTTTAAAGTGTTACCGTCTGAATTTAATTGTGGTTTATGAATATGGGTTTGGGGATTTTGGAATGATTGTTGCTTAAATTGTTTTCCCATGGCTTTAAAAAATTGTTCATTGTTTATTATGTGTTTTGAAACTCGTTGGGGTGAATGTGGATGTTTAATGGGATGGGGTTGATGTATTCCCCGAATTTGATGATTTTGGTATTAAAATTGGTATTAAAATGTGTTCCCCCAATCCATTTGCATAATTTATTTTGAAATATGGATTTGTCGCATGGTTTGACTTGCTAATCTATACTATTGCATTGTATAAATAGTTAAAACATTAAAAATTGATTTTGAATGTTTTGAGTAAAATTGAATCCTTGGTGGTGGAGGCATTCCCTCGAATTGATTTGATAAATAAAAAGGGGTTTGAGGCATTCCCCCAAGCTAATGGAACTGTAATAGCATGGTTATAAGCTTGTAAGCCAATGGTATGAGGATACTTGTGGTGTGCCTTAATGTATGATTCCGTTGATAATGCATGTGTTAGGTGAAACTTTTTTAAATTGTGCTTAATGGGGGTTATGTAGCTAAGTCATGAATGTGTGGGTCTCAGATGACTTATACTGGAAACACACGTTTGACGACCTGAGGGTTGGTCTTGATGACCATATGCATGGTTCACACTATCAAAATATTTTGAATCTAGGATTGACGTGGTGTCAGGGAATTCCCTGGTCTTCTTTTAAGCCTCAGGTTTGTTCGGCTAACACAAACTGAGGCCCTTTTAGTAAGGGATCTGAACTCATATAGCCCGTGGGTTCCTTTTATGACGGTTGAGCTACATAATCCAGACTAAGGTTTTAACTTTCATGATAATCCTTGTTCCCTTTCCTAACGTGTGACATATTTATGTATATGAATCTTATTATGTGTATTAGATTTTCATGATTTCAAACAGTTGATCATGGCATTATTTTACCCCTGTCCTTAAGCTATATGCTAGTTCTTATCCCACTAACCATCTCTAGATGTTGTATTACCACATAATGAATGGTCAGAAGGCACTTCTGCTTTTCCTATGCAATGATAGTAGCTGGGTTTTCAGTTGTCAACTTTGAAATCGCAAGCTTCCATTCTCCAGAAGGGTTATCATTTTAAAGTCATGTTTTTTTGTGTCATATACTACTTTTTGGTTTTGTTCATGGCTATCATAGGGGGCATTTCCCAACCTAGATTGATGTTGGTTTTATAGAGGCTTTATGGATTATTGTAGACTTGGTATTGGTTGTTGAAATCTTAGACTCCTTTTGAGTCATACTTACCTATCGTATAATATGTCCAAAATTTTGCTGCTATACTTGTATTTTGTTCCATTTGACTAGGCAAAGGGGGTTGTCTTCGGTTCGTATTGGACTTGAGACACTCATCACGGTCCGGCCCTGGTTCGAGTCATGACTAGTAATTACCCTAAAAAATTGGCGAAATCTACTCTACACTCATGCTAAAATCAAGGCACTAAGTTTAAGGAATTTTGTACCATAAATGAGAAAATCCACCATGAATTCAAAGGAATCATACCACAAATTCAAAGGAAAATCACAAAACAATAGTTATCCATGCTCCCCAAATCACCCACAAGCTCTAATACTGAGTATTCTTTTTTATTTAGGATTTAAATCTCTTTGAAATGAGTGAAGCATGTGCAAAAATAGTCCGAAAAGGGAAATATTTATACCCTTCCCAAGTGTTCAGGTATTTTAATCGCAACCGACTATCTTGATAACAACATATGCTGGGTGCCAATGCGAGTCTCTATTGAGACATGGCACAAAGATCGCAACCTTTCATGCCAACAAAGGTATCATGATTGCAATCCCTAGCATCGTTATTAGAGATTACACCAGATACAATTGAGACTTGGAATATCCGCCAATTCTTCAAGATTCTTCCGGAATCCCATACACACAAGAAGACAATGCCTTCCTATTAAATTGAACATTCTGGACACAATGATGCAGTCAAAATTTTCATTCACGGACATTTTTTCAAAAGATGGGTCCCACATCCATATTCTATTTTCTTAACTTTCCAACTAATAAGTCAAAATAAGGCCGAGTGTCTCCAGATATGAACCAAGATTCCACCTAGCTTAAAATTGATATTCTAGAGCTGTATGAATAGTCATAAAAAGCATATAAGGTTGTTTTACTGATGTTTTTGTCTGAAAGCCAATTCAAACCAGCAAAGACTTCAAAATAGGTAATTGGCTTTAAAAACCAAATGAAATATTGTGCAACTGAATTGTTAGTCCCAGCAAGTCATATCCGACTTGTGGAAAATATAGAAAAGATGTAAAAGTGAAAATAAGCATAAATATGGAAAATCACTTAATGGGTCATTGAAATATCACTACTAAAAAGACTTTCATCCGAAAAAAGTCAAGTATTAGGATTTACCTGAAGTATCGAATAAGTGAGGATACTAGGTCTGCATCTCGCCCTCAATGTCCCAAGTAGCCTTCTTTGCCGGGAGGTGCCTCTACAAAACCTTATCTATAGGAATCTCCTTAGTGTACAATCGCCTAACATCACTAGCCATAATGAGCACATGCTCTTACACAAAGGTCAACCGCTCAACAAACTATATTGATTCCCATCTAAGCACATGAGATGTACTTGGAATGTATCTATGCAACATAGAAACATGGAAAATTGAACGGACAACAACAAAATCTGAGTGGTAAGGCTAACTCATAACACACCTTACCAACAATGCAAAGAATCTTGAAAGGTCCCATATATCTAGGGCTAAGCTTTCCTTTTTCCCAAACATCATCACACCATTCATGGGTGACATAAAAAAGAAGACTCGATCAACACCTCAAATACTCAAGGATAAAGAATATGGTATGCATAATCCTTCTTTCTACTCTGAGATGTTCTCTACCAGTCATGAATAACTCTAACTCTATCTAATGAAACCCAAATCAAATCAGTACCATGAGGTCAAATCTCTAAAGTATCAAACCATCCAATCGAGTAACGACATCGCCTACCATACAAAGTGTAAAAAAGATGCCATCTCACTACTAGAATGATAACTATTAGTATAGGTGAACTTAGCCAAGGCTAGGTGCTGCACCCAATGACCTTTAATATCCATAACTCAAGCTCAGGGCATATCCTAGAGAACCCAAATATTCCACTCTGACTGGACATCAATTTGACGAAGAAAAGTTATACTGAGGTCTACCTGTACCCAGCATCACTTGAAAAAGATCTACAAAAGCTATAATTGAACAATGAACCTTGGTACAAAATGATAAGTAGAGTCACCTTATGTAAATAGACTATATCACCCACATAGATATGGGTAACCTCTTGGTACTAAAGGATATTTGAATAGGAATGATTTATTGACCCGTGAAGTCATTTTCTATACTTCTACATATTTTCACTATTAGAGTATTTCCATAGATACCCCAAGTTGTTTATGACTTGCTGGGACTGACAGCATGGTCATCGGGCAGTTCTTTGAGATTTTAGACCCATTTTCTTATTTGAAGTCTTTGCTGGTTCAAAATATCCATGGGAAAAAACCTCAACAAAATAATATTGTATACATATTTAAACTACACTAGTAACTCTAAAATGTCAATTTTATTCAAGGTAAAACCTTTGGTTTGGGTCCTGAGGTTCTCGAGCTAATTTAGACATATCGGTCGAAAAGTTAATTAAATAAAATATGGGTATGGGACGCACGTTTGGTCGAAATGACTTTGGAAGGAAATTATGATTGCTTCATCACATCCGAAATGCTGAATTTAGTGTGGTTAAATTATTTGTTTGTGTATATGGGATTCCGAATAAATCCTAAGGGCATGAAAGAAACTTGGAAACTTTCTAAGTTTTTAGCTGCTATGTTGTGTGCTGGTAGTCGATCGTCATAGCTAAAATCATGAATCCTCATGCAGAGGAGATAGTGCAATATCGAAAGGCCTCTCATAATTGTGATAACCTCAATAGTTGGGAGGTTATGTGATCGGACCCTGGTGGTTGTGATTGCCATTTCAGAGGGCCTACTCTTGGTATTAAAGGACCTTTTAGTCTGCAATTTTTCCCATTCTAACTCTTGTATTGAGAGCAAAAAACACTAAAATAATTTTTTGGCATATAATAAAACCTTTTGGGAGTTTAGGAAGTTAGATTAGCATCTATTTTAGTGATTATCATCAGATTCCAGGAATAAGTCATCTAAATTCATGGTTGAATTTCTGGATTATTTGCTCAAAGTCCCAAAATTTTTAGGTCTTTATTTTAGCTCTAAATTATCTTGGTTTTCACCCATTTTTGAGGTTAATGATTCCTTGAGATTTTATGAATGTTGTGTAATACCCCGGGAAATTTATCGTTGAAATTTTGTGCCTAAACATGTTGGGTTCTATCTTCTAAAATGAATTATAAATTTTTCGCGCTGAATGTCTTTGATTGTGACCCACCATTACGTAGATTATCTAATAACATGTCCAATGATATATGGATCATCCAAAATGGACACCCGAGCGACGAGTGATGAACATTTCGATCGAACCGTGTATATATTGAATAGTAAAACGTGTAGGAAAAAGTACTGAGGCCTAACGTATTTTTGCTCCAACTTTAAATGATCATAACTCCTTGTACATAATGATCTAGGTGATCTACTATATATCATCAAAAATCTCTGTGAGTCCTCTTTCCAATGAAATTGGTTTCATCCAAAAGTGAATTTTTGGGTCAACTTCAACCGATCATAACTCCTCGTACACAATGATCTGGGTGAGATACTATATATTAATTGAAGGATATAAGGTTCCTCTTTCTAATGAAACTTGTTTCATTCAATTTGGATATCGAAGTAAAACGTTATAGTTGATCTACTTAAGATTATCAAAACAGTCCACCAAAGGACAGATTCTATAATTATTTGATTTTTAGAGGCGTTTTGGTCATTCTCCCTTACCCAAAATCTGTCCAAACCCTATATTAAAGCCTATTAGAAGTATTATATGTTATATTTCATCAAATTCCCTCAAAAAGAAAATCCTAAGCTCCTACATCCAACTTCAAGAACCTCCAAAGTTCACCATTAATTCTGCAAATTTATTCA
>JAPEIP010002138.1:0-17085 GCA_026120095.1 Capsicum chinense | reverse complement strand
GTGGTAATATTGACTACTGAGTCTTAATATTGATAACATGAAATACTGATAACTAAGATAACTGATACTGAGTGACTATATCTAATAGTATAGATTATGATGAAACTAGCTAAGTTTCATACTGTATTGAGAGACTGTATCTGACAGTCTTGATATCTGAAAAACTATCTGAGTTCTATTACTAAGACTGAGTGACTGTATCTGACAATCCTGATTGTGTAAATGAAAATTTTGGAGAATTCATCTAACCAACATGCCTAAAATAAAGCAATATAGCTGAGTTGGGGTCCAATTTTTAACCCCAATTGGAAGGGTGTCAATACCGCCATTGGTAAGGACATTCTATGAGTGATCCCTCATATAGTAGGTAATCAAAGGAGGATGGTGGGACCCTCATGTAATAGGTTAACCCACCATATCTACCCTTAAAATAAAAGGTTTAATGTCTGAACCTATGCTGGCTATGTACTTCTGGAGGGCAAGGACTACTTCTATGAGTCACACCTTCTAATGACAGGTAAGTTCCTATCCTTTGGCTCACTCGGTACTGAATCCTACTCCTATCTAAATACATACTGAACATGATTAACTGAACTGAACTGGACTGAGTTATTTAGGTTTTGTGGATGATGGAATAGTATTGAGATTACTGAGTTACTGAGATTTTTTAGATAACTAGGATTTCTGAGTTTTTTTGAGTCATGAATCAGACTGAATTCTACTGAGCATGGCTTAACTGAGAGTATCTTGAAAACAAACACTAGCTCTAGGCATAGAGCTAAATTTTAGGGTAAAAGTACCCCCAGGACTCGATAGCACGAAACAGAAAAGACATGATACTCTTGAGTACATGACCAACATCAATAATCCATAATACAATGAGTTGGGGATTTCATGAAGTACATAGTTATCATAATCATCACAATCTTGTACATGGGAGGAATGCATATAATCAAAGTCATAATTCTATATTCTAGCTTTATGAGCATTTCAACAAACATCTACATTGCACATCAATAGCATGGGAGTAATTTGTACATAAGGGTGAAATATGAATCCATCACTTAAGTCACAATTGAGCTATATTACATAATTTCTAATCTAATCTCTTATGTATTTTATCAAACACATAAGTTGCATGACTTAGGGCATGGCATAATCATTAAATTAACATATCGTAACCAACTAAAATTTATGGTTTTCAACTCATATGCTAACAAATTTTCATAAAAATACATAAAGGTTCCAACTTAGGAATCATACAACAACAACCACATAAACAAAATCAACCCATAGGATAAATACCAAAATTCATAATTTAAAACTTGATTCTTCGACTTCATGAAAGAAAGGAATCCATGAATGAAGACTATGCATACCTTGGATGGAAGATTCTTGAAAATAAATGGTAGAATCTCTTAAATTTGAAGCTCCTATGAAAACCCTAGACTTGTTCTTGAGAGTGTTTGAGAGAAACAACAATATTTTGGTGAAACAATGGCTGAATCTCGTGTTGTTGGATTTATATAGGGTTGGAAAATTGACACTTTTGCCCTTGGCACATTGACAACTTTGACATGATTGCATCGAGCCTCAAAAGTTTTGGCTCTGGCAGCATGCACAAATGTTGACCAATGTGATTGGCTATATGGCGCGCCAAAATTGCATTGGGTAGTATTTTAGAACTCTAAACATGATCTAAATGTGTTCCAAAAAATTTAAAACTTGTCTGGGTACATCTATTGACTATCCTGATCATGAATTTATAAAAATATAGACCCTTCAAGGTATTTTAAGGTCGCGTAATGAGATTTCCAACTTTTGAAGACTAAAATAAACTATGTCTAGAAGCTTAGCTAGGATTTACAAAGTATAGGACCCCTTGAAAAGCTTAATGGACTGAATTTAGCTTAAGAAATTTATGGGGTCTTACAATATCTCCACCTTGGGAACATTCATCCTGAATGAGACTGACAGAGATAGGAGAAATAACACGCTGATGTACATACTGAGCATGAACATTTGAAACATGATTGACATTACTGGGATTCATACAGAGCATGCATATCTGATACATGAGTATCTAATTCATTAGTACATGACTGAGATTTGTGATGTACTGATTTTCTCATAATGAGAATGCATATATGATTCATGAATACGTGATTGACATGATGCATAAACATATGACTGTATATGCAATGGTATTGGATACCAAATTTATGATAGAATTCTGAGCATGAGACTAAATACCATGTTGGTAATGAAACTGAACCTGAAAACTGAGAAAGCTTAAGGAAAACTATTACATTGGACTGAGTTTGAGTTAGTAGAAAAAAAATTAGGGATACTTGGTCCGCATATTTGCTTCTACTTCCTAAGTAACACTCTCAACGAACTAATTCTGCCAAAGAACTTTGACTAGAGGGACCTCTTTTCCTTAGTCTGCGAGTCTGATAGTCAAGGATTTTGACTAGAATCTCTTCAAAAAAAAGGTTGTTCTGAATATCTACGCCTTCAATAGGGAATACGAATGTTGTGTCACCAATGCACCTCTTTAGCAAAGAGACATGGAAGACTGGATGAACTGAGGCTAGATTTGAAGGCAATTTGAGCTTACAAGCTACTTTGCTAAAGTGACTAAGAATTTTGAAGGGACTGACACATCGGGGACTGAGCTTTCCCTTCTTGCCGAATCTCTTCAGTCCTTTCATAGGAGAGATATTTAAATAAACATGATCACCAATCTCGAACTCGAGATCCTTTCTGAATATATATGAACAAAAACATAAGAACATGACTGAGTCTATAATGTGAGTCATGGATTGACCATCATGAGCTAAACTGAGAAGTACATAGGTTACAATTGAGATTGATACTAGAGGGTCAACCAATCAGTACCCACTACTCCAAACTGGATTCATTATGTGAAGAGGAAAATAGAGTGTCTAGGTCATGGAATTTTGAGAGTTATAGGGTATCTCCCCCTTGGGACACTATGTCCCTAAAAGAATGCTAACTTAATTAAGATATTGAGGAAAACTAAGGTGATGCACAAGGAACCTACTAATTTATTTGTGAATGTATATCTGGGATCTGAGACTAAGACATAAAACATGGACTGAGCTGCACACTGAACTACATGATTGGTCCAACTTAGAATGGTTATATTCATGAGACTTCGAATAGTGTGAGTAGATGGACAGAATGAGAAAATATATGAACTTATTTATCTGACTACTTGACTGAGGTACTGGCTGTTAAGACTAATTCCTACTGACTGGCTCATCTTATATATTAACTGATTGATTGCTAAGTACTGGGCATGTAAGACTGAACGGTACTTACTTTTAATAGCTGGACTTAAGCTGCATACTATCATGCATAGATGGTAATGACTGACTGGCTAACATGAGGTAACTGAGCATAAATGAATGAAAACTTTAATATCTGAAAGATGCAAGACCTAGTGTATAACATGATTCAAAAACTTTTGTAATCTGAGGTACTAAAATACTACTAAGTAACTGTTGGCCATATGCTATGGTCCAGTAATCCTAAAAGTGAACTGAGTTTCTAATCTGGCTGGACTATTATTGGGTTAAGATAGTTTCTATGACAATAATTGAGACTGTAACTGGGACTAAATGCTAGTTTATGATATCTAAGGTTTACACTGGTACTAAAGTACTGAATTCTGATGGCTAAGTAACTGATAACTGAAAGCCATGGTCCTGTAGGACTACCTAATTCTGTTACTGAATATAGATTACTAAACAAATGTGGTAACTAAGTCTTAGGGATAGAACATCAACACCATGGATTCAGTGAGGGATCTTAATTAAGGGTATTCGTGGCATAAATCTGAGTTTGATTGATCACAAGGAGTGGAGCATGTGTCATGTGAGCTAGGCATACTGTAAAGCATGACATGAGTGTATGAGTCATGAGCTCATGAACTGAGTTTGAAATTTCTATACTCATGGGATATGATTCGTAACACTGAGTGAACCGGAACTCCTTATCCTAGGAATTGGGAGCACACATGAGTTTTAACTAACGTGAATAAATATGAGCGATGGTCATAGAGCTGACATGTTGGAAATGAATAGATATCATGATAACTGATGGGTTTTGATATTCTGAGTTGGTCTACAGGATCACGCTCACTACATGAATAGACAAAAATGTCATCTATGAATACTATGATGAGCATGTCCAAGTACTGCTTGAGCACACAATTCATCAAGTCCATGAAAGATGCTGGAGCATTGGTAAGACCAAAGGACATAACTATGAATTTTAAGTGACCATACCGAGTTCAGAAAGATATTTTTAGAATGTCACATTCTCTAACTCTGAGCAGATGATAGCCTAATCTAAGGTCATCTTAGAGAAATAAATAGCACCCTGAAGTTGGTCAAACAAGTCATCGATTCTGGTAAGTGGATAGTTGTTCTTGACCGTGACTTTATTGAGATTATGGTAATCAATACACATTCAGAGAGAACCGTCTTTATTTTGAATGAATAAGACTAGTGAGCCTCATGGGGACACAATGTGTCTGACGAATCCCTTAACTAGGAGATGCTTTAACTGTTCTTTTAATTCTCTGAGTTCTGCTGGTGCCATTCTGTATGGTATAATAGATATAGGTTGAGTATCTAAAAGAAGGTCTATGTCGAAGTCTATTTCCCTTTCAGGAGGAATTCCTATAAGATCTTAAAAAAAAAAAAACTGAGTATTCATTCACTACTGGGATTGATTCAAAACTAATGTTTTTGATACTAAAGTCCTCAACTAGAACAAGATGATAGACACATCCCTTAGATATCATTTTTCGTGCCCGAAGGTAGGAAACAAGCTAACCTTTAAAAACTAAAGTACTACCTCTCCACTCTAGGATACATTCATTCAGAAACTAAAACTGGACAATTCTATTTTTGTAGTTGAATATGGCATAGCAGGAATAAAGACATTCCATGGTGAGAATGACAATAAAATCAGTCATCTCTAATTCGACTAAGTCTATTGAAGTGACTTTCTGAGATTCCATAATCGGACTGTTCCTGCATACCCATCGAGTTAAGATAGTTTTACCCACTAGGGTAGAGATTGCAAAGGGTTCTACTAAAATTTTTGGACTGACTCAAAAATCAATTTCTATATAAGGAGTAACAAAAGACAAAGAGGCTCCTGGATCTAGGAAAGCGTAAACATGCAAGTGAAGGATCGGTAATGTACCAGTGACCATATCAGGAGAATTTTCCTGATCCTATCAGGACTGAAGATCATATAGTCTGTTTCAGCATTGCCCACCAGTGGCACTGGAGATGGCACCCTGCTAATTAGGGCGACCGGACTAAGCTGAGGAACAGCTATCCTTGCTTCGTAGACCAGCCTTAGGATAGTATCTGACTCTTTGACCTGACTTGGCACACTCGAAACATATATCCCTGCTAGCTCTACATATCTCCTTATGATATTTTCCATAAGTCTGACAAAAGGGATGGGTTCGAGCACTACTAACACAACCCTTAGGTTTAGGACCTCGTGCCCTATCACTGAATTTAGGCAACGAAGCACTGGCTGAGGGAGAAAATAGAATTGAAGACTTTGGGTAGAACTAATAATGGTTACCAATATCTAACTTAGGCTGAGTGAAATTGAGATTACCTACTCTCGTTCTCTTGTTTTCTTTCTTTCTTTCGTTCTTTCTATGCTTTCCCACCTTAATCTACTGGGCATGAATCATATGCATGGCTAGAACAATAGTCTACTGATTGATCTAAGTTACTACTAATAAATTAAGATAATCGATTCTAAATTCTCTATGTAAGACCATCCAGGGAATCTGCCTGAACGGGCGGAGGTGCCAACTGATTCTCGGTTCTTCTTTTATTAGTCCTTATGGGAGACATGTTCTATAATAAAAGAAAGAATAGATTGGATTAGACTAGGAGTTAAATTTGAGATCATGCTTACTGGCATGACATGGATACTGAAAGAAGGAAAACTATTCCTAAAACATCTCAGAGCCTCCTGCCAATAAGTGTGTTGCACAACACACCCATGTACAAGACATTACTAGATATGGATTTTCAGACTTCCTAGGGCACTGTTAAACCTTAGGCTCTGATACCAAGTTTTAAACACCTTTAATCTAACACCCAGAACGCCTATGATTGATATATGTAACTGAGCACTGAATAATATTCTGTAAATATATGGATTATAAGATATAAGTCCATAAGGTAAAAAACTTAACTAATACTGAATATAAAATAATATTTGTAATAGGGTATAACAATACCCAAAACTAAAATAAAATGTCTGAATCATATTGTAGTCTAACAACCTCTAAACTGTCTAAAATTTGTGGAGTTGATGGGACATGTCTCCAACTAACTCCGAACTACTAAAATAATAATGTTAATAAAACAATCATGCCATCCTCAAATGATGAAGAATCCCTGCTAGTCTGGCTGCTGAACATCTGATCTACTAAGGATGCTTGAGAGATCGTACTTCTAAACCTATGGTATAAAACACCATAGTGCAAATGCATAAGTAAAATTGAATGTACTGGTATGTAAGTGGGGTAGGCTGGATGCTAAGGGTTCATATGCATGAACAATACTAATTTACTATATTATAGAACGTGAGAATACATGCATGGATAAGTAACTAAAATTGAATATGTGGTAATACTGACTACTGAGTATGAATAACATGAACTACTGATAACTAAGGTAACTAATAGTGTGTGACTGTATCTGTAGTGATCTATTACTGAGACTGAGTGATTGTATCTGATAGTCCTGATTCTGTAACTAAAACTATGGGATAATTCATCTAACCAAGATGCACCAAATAAAGAAATATAGATTAGTTGGGGTCTAATTTGTAACACGAATTACAAGGGTGTCAATACCGCGCCACTGGTAAGGCCAAGCTGTTAGTGATCCCTTATATAGCAGGTACTCAAAGGAGAACGGTGCGACCCTCATATAACTGGTCAAGCCACCTTATCTACCCTCAAAATAGTAGGTTTGATGTCTTAACCTATGCTGTCTACGTAGTTCTAGAGCACAAAGACCGTTTCTAAGAATCACCCCTCAAATAACAGGTGAGTTCCCATCCTTGGGCTCACTCAGTGCTGAATCCAACTCCCATCTGAATAGACACTGAACATAATTAACTGAACTGGACTAGACTAAGTTACTTATGTACTGTGGTTGATAGAATACTACTGAGATTACTAAGTTACTAAGATTTTTGAGATTACTAGGATTTCTGAGTTTTCCTAAGTCCTGAATCTGACTGAATTTACTGAGCATGGACTGACTGAGAGTATTTTGAAAACTGACAATGGCTTTAGGCACAAAACTAAATTTTGGGTACAACTACCTACAAGACTCGATAGCATGAAACTTAAAAGACATGATACTCTTGAATACATGACAAACATCAATAATCCATAATACAATGAGTTAGAAATTTCATGAAGTACATGGTTATCATAATCTTGTACATGGTAGGAATGCATATAATTAAAGTCATAATTGCATATTCTAGCATCATGAGCATTTAAATAAACATCTACACTGCACATCAATAGCATGGAAGTAAAAATTGAGCTATATTACGTAATTTCTATTCTAATCTCTTTGGCATTTTATCAAACTTTTAGGTTGCATGACTTAGGGTATGACATAATCATCAAATTAACATATCCTAACAACAACTACCACATGAACATAATCAACCCATAGCATAAATACAAAAATTTATAGTTTAAAACTTGATTCTTGGACTTCATGAACGAAAGGAATACATGAATGAACACTATGTATACCTTGGATGGAATATTATTGAAAATTAACAGTAGAATCTCATGAATTTGCAGCTCCGATGTAAACCCTAGACTTGTTCATGAGAGTACTTCAGAGAAACAACAATATTTTGGTGAAATAATGGCTAAATCTCATGGTTTTGGACTTATATAAGGGTGGGTAATTGACCTTTTGCCATTGAGGATGCAGTCATTTAATGACTAAAAATTGGGTGCCAATGCTATAAGCTACGCGGTGCATTGATGGTTGTAATGCAATATTTGATGCGTCGCACCATGATTGCATTGAGCCTCAGAAATTTTAGCTCTGGCAGCCTGCAAAAATGTTGACCACTGCAATTGGCGACGCGGCACGCCAAAATCGTGTTGGTCCACTATTTTGGAACTCCTAACATGATCTAAACATGTTTTGAAAAATCTAAAACTTATTCGGTCACCTATTGATCTTGCTGATCATGAATTTAAAAAAATATAGACCCTTTAATGTTATTAAGGTCGCGTAATGAGATTTCCAACTTTCAAAGTCTAAAATAAACAAATTCTAGAAGCTTAGCTACGATTTCCTAAGTATGGGACCCCTTGACAAGCATAAAGGTCTGAATTTAGCTTAAGAATTTTTTAGGGTCTTACAAGTTGAATCCTTAACACCTCAATTTCTTTGTTCGATTCTTCTTGGGTACCCAAGAGTTCTGATACTTCTGACATAGTTCCAACATTTCCTTCAATGTATCCATTCTCCAACAAAGGTTGTCAAACTGAAATTCTATTTAACTGTTTTAGGCATCCCTTTGTCCCAATTATTCTATAGTGATCAAACACCATGTTTAGGAAGCACACATAACGTATCCTATGATTTTTTTCTCATAGATTACTTTCCTCACGTGCTGTATCATAAGATCAGGTAAGCTTAGGAACTCAAACTTACTCAAACATTCTATGAAGAACAGGTCAATATAAGAGCCAATGGTCTTTTTCTCTGATCTTTGTAACAGAACCATGTTGATGAACTCAAATATTAGCTGAAACTCACTAATTAATCCCATAATAGGTATATCTAAAATCCTTCCCAGTGCTTCTTTATCTAGATGAATAGACTTTCCTTGCATATCAGTAATTAACCTTAGCCCATTTTAAGAGAAATCCATGGTGTAGTAAAACTCTCTAACTTCATTTTCAAACACCATAAGAGCTGATTCATCAAGTAGGTGATGATAACCCTGGTGTTTCATATATTCTACCAGTTTTTTCATCCCTGGTTTCTCAGAGATCCTTGGATCAAACACTCTCCCAGTCAGTACTTTCTGGGTTTCTCAGATGACATTCGTCACTTCTCTAGGGACAACCTTATTTTTCTCTTTTCTTCTTTTCTTTGATTCAATAAGTTTTTCCTCTTCATCAATTTTTCTCTAGATACAAGGTCCCTTAGAGTTTTTCTTTATTTTTACAACAATATGCTTCTTTTAGCTTACAGAAGGACTGCCATACATTAGACCAGGGGAATTGGTCTTCACAGTAACATACACTTTTTATATTTTCTTCTTAGATGCAATAACAATATCAGTTTTAGTATCCTCATCTTCTCCAACCTTCACTACTTCAACATTTGCCACCTCTACTTTGACAACTTTCTTCAGTCTTCTTATTTTAGTGTTGGAAAACATACTTTTCTTTATGGCATGTACTAGCAATTTTTGTTTAGATCCGTTAGTGGAATAGGATCTATTGCCTTGTATATTAGTGACAATCATTTTTCCTTTTCTTTTAATATACTTTAATCTATTTATTTTTAACTTGAGTTTAACATCCTCATCTTGTTCATGTACCTTATTTGGAGGTAGTACCATTTTATCATTCCTTATCTCTTCATTCTTTCCCCTTATAGATAGCTAATTAATACTTGTAGAGACTCCATTTGGATCAGAAGCAAGTAAAAGTCAATTCCCAACTCCTAAGCTTATGTTGCTAAGATGATCCAATTTCTTTAAATGAATTTCTTCATCACACATTTGGGAAAAGATGGATTTTGACATAGAGCCACTAGAGGAACCAAGTAGTAGCAGGTTTTCTGATTTTTTAGAACCTACCAGTTTCTCAAGATGAATGGAAATTTATGGGACATTAGAGTACTCTGGTTCTTTTAAGGGGGGGGGGATTTCTTGTTGAGAGTGCTCTTGTTCAATTGGAGAGATGAGGCCTTGATTAAAATATTCCAAGGCCAACTAGCAGGAACTTTAATGGATGTAGGATTGTCAATAGGAATTTGTTCACTTAGGGTTTCGAGAATTTCATGAGTAGGATTGATGGGCAATGTACTTTGTGACTCTTGAGGATTATCGGAGAATAATTCTTTCATTGGGTTGGAAAAAGATAGAGTTTTAGCCATTTTGAACTTTTGTGAAGGGAAAGGTTAAGGAGCAGTTTAGTTTAGGAAGAAAATAGTGTTCTGATTTAATTGAGAAGAGAATAAAAGGATTTGAATTATAATTCAAGAGATGTTCGTTTGACATTGAGAGATACCCCTTTTTGAATAGATCCATCTAATGACAGGGTGTGACTCTTCACATTTGGAACAAATTGAGAACTTTTTTTCATATAGAATTGGACATGTGGCCTTTTTAGTAAAATTTTTATAAAAATTTTAAGGAACATTATTTTTGTACTCACGTAACATGTAGGACCCAGTCCTGCTCTTTTTTGAGGGAATTTTCAACTTGTGGTTGCTGAAACTATTTTCCTCCAAAGCTATCCACATGAGTGTATACAAGCAAAGGTATGATGCTGAGTTAGATTAATGTGCACCTTCTCTATCATAGATAGCCTTAAAATAGCCAATTTTGAGGAGTGACACTGACTCAAAAGTTAGGTTAGGGTATTTTAATAAATCTTAGGCTCAATTTGCTCTTTTAAAATATGTCTGAAGACTAGGTTCTAGATTTTACTTCACTCATACTGCCTCAAGTTTCATCTTTTAGGCTGAATTTCTTTGGGACCAAATCCCTTGAAATCATCTCCTTAAAATTGAGACACTTACACTTTGAAGTTACCTTAGAGAGAGTATCTAGTTAGATATTCCAATATTGAGCTTAGAGCACATAATATGAATAAGACATTCCTGGCTGCAATCCTCTTTCTCATATCTAAAATCATGATCACAAGTTGGATTTAGGAAACCACTTATGTTTGAGTTCCCAATAAGAGGCTAATGGTGTGATCAAATTCTTCTTAGCCTATCTAGGTAGAGATAGCTTCCTTTTCAGAATTTACAGAGCCTTGAAACCCTTAGAAACTGATTTACATTGTTGAACACATCTTGAACTATTTGTAATAGCTCTAATCCAACTCTGACAATTTTCCTTAGTGTTTCCATCTTTTTCACAGTGGGTGCATAGGAGTTTGGTTTCTTTGTTTCTAACATTATTGAATGTATTTATTTGTGACACATTAGTTGGAATTCTTATTGAAAGCCCAGGCCTCTACCATTATTAACACCTTGACTGGTCAAATTCAAAAGGATCTCTGAAGATATAGTCCATTTAATAGATTTGTTAATCTCTTCTCTTAAGAAGACCATGCCCATTTCCAACTCTTCATTCTTATGAAGTGAAGACATGGGGTAATTTTTAGAATCCTTCAACCTTTCCTCAAGAATAATTTAAAGCCTTGATGCTTCTTTCTTCCCTTTTCCATCTCCCTCAATCACCTTCTTAAAATTACTCATCAGCCTCAGTTTTTCAGATTTTATCTTTGTTAATAATTCTTCATTTTTCAGAAATTTAGAGAGTTAAAGCAATCAGTACAAGCTCTTGATTTTCAAATTTCTCTACCATAACAATCTTCTCAATAGTCAGTTCACATACAAATTCAATCAAGACACTAGCATGGTTTTTTATCTTCTTAGCAGAATAGTTATCTAGATTTTTCTTTATATCAGAAAGAGTTACCTCATTTTCTTCTTTATCTTCAGTGTTGGCCATGAAGGCATGCAAGAATTCAGAGGTAACTGGACTCTCTTCCACAACTAGAATGGACACATCTTTATTTTTTTCATCTTCATCTTATTCAATGGAATATTCTTCCCATCCTACCAAGGCTTTCTTTAGTGCATAATTAGCTGCAGCTTTTCTTCTTGAATTTTCAAGGCTTGGTCCCCGTTCTTTCCTTTGTTGCCAACACTTTTGAGATGATCCTGATATTCCATTTTATGTATCCTCTCATTTGGAACTGGCCACTATTCATCATGGCTCTAACAGTTCTTTTTGCCTATGCAACATCAATGTCATATTCCTATAGATCATATTTAGAAGCCTTTAATTCCAGGGGTTTTTATCTTTTTACTTCCTTCTTGTCCACAACTTGATGCTTCTTACGCTCATGGGTGTTCAGATTTCCCATAAGTTCATCCATTGTAAGATTCTTCAAGTTCCTTACCTCAGTTATTGCATCCACTTTTATTTCCCCGTACTTAGAAAGAACTCCAAGAATTTTTTTCACTTGTTTGTACGAGGGAATTACTTTTCCCAGGCAGTAAAGTTTATTTGTGTTAGAATTGAATCTTGTATGCATTTCTTGGATTATTTCTCCTTCTTTCATGATAAAGGTCTCATACTGAGTGATAAACATGTCTACTTTTAAGTCTTTCACATTAGTAGTAACTTAATGAGAAGTCCTCAAGAAGACTCATATCTCATTGGCATTTTGACAAGCTAAGATCCTGTTATATTCATCAGGCCCTATACCACAGACTAATAATTTCTTGGCCTTATAGTTTTTTTCAACCTTCAAATCTTCATCATCATATTCTCTCCTGCTTTTTACTACCATTATTGTTATTTCCCCTTCTTAGACTTCTTTAACTGGAACATGAGGACCATCAATTATTATGTCCATATGTTCACTATCTTCAGTCATAATAAACCCAAACATCCTGATTTTCCACTGCCCATAATACTGCCCACTGAATCTTAGTGGTTTAGTGATAGATTGCTCTTCTTCTAGGTTAGGTGGAGCAGCCATGCTAACCAAGACACTCTAGGAGTGAACCTTTTAGAATGACTTGCTCTGATACCAATTGTAGAAACCTTGAGGGATGCACCATACAATGAGGGACCAGGTCTCGTAAAGACAATCACAACCAATAGAATAGTATATGTCTAGGAATCACAAAGGAGTACAAAAAATGCAAAAAGTACAGGATTTAATGTGGAAAATCCCTATCTCAAGGGAGGAAAACCCACAGATTACCCTCACAAGCTCCAAACAGACCACTATAACCAACCTATTTATTATAGACTCGACTGTGAACCTAACTCTAGGTTCCTCCTACTTGCAATACCTCTATTACAAGCCTACCTTGACAACTCTACCAAGGACTCTCTACACTGATTAACTCTAATAAGTATCAAACTTAGGCAAGTCTACCTAAGAAATTATCTCAAAAAAAGAAAACACCATATTTATAACAAGAGTCGTTCGATTACAAACCAGTATTTGACTCAAGAACACTTTCAATTTGTCTCACAAACTCAATAAGAACTTGTGTTGAATTTGGGTTTTCCCTTTTTTCCTCTCTTCACTCTTTGAATTTGTAAAAAAACATTGGATGAAGAAGGATCATTTACTTTTATAGATGAGTGATGATTAGGGATGAAATCTCATTGGACCAGGTTCCCTAATTAGTACATGCAACATCTTCCAGTTTGTTACACAAATGAACAAAGTAGTGCAAACATATGCCATTTGTACTATTACTTCAAACATCAAAGGACCTGGTCCCTTGTAATCATTTTCTCAACATTTAAACAACACATAGCTACCACATAGATAAACCATCATGTGAAAACACAACAATAAACTCCATATCATCTAGAGGGAATGAAATATAGCCATAGAATAAAAATTATGCCAAAGGATGAATCAATGGACGAAAATGCAAATAACCTTCTTCATAACTGCTGGAGGAAATAAACTATCAAAACGTACCGAATCTCCCTAATCTACAAACCATGCTAGAAATGGCAAAAACTATAGAAACTCGAGAGAGGTACAACTTATGCCAGAACGAACCGGTCCAATACTCCATCTCAACAAAGAATAGTCAAAGAAACACATAATCAAGAAGAAAAAATCAACCAAGCCTCATTAGGACAAACTAACTCTGACATGGGGATTTCCTGAATACACCCATGAATCACATACTTGAAGATGAAATATACCAATCTCGAAACCAAGGTCAAAGTCAAGACTACCACCAGAAAATCAACAACTCATGATAAAGAATTTTTCACCTTGCTAATATAAGAAGCGATCACAGAAAAGGTGACCTGTCTCCATCTTTCAAACTCCACTTAAGATAAAACCATATCACAACAAAAAAGGATTATCCAATCTCCATACTAATAAGAAGGGCAAACAATCAAAAGGGAACAAACTAAACTAATCTAGAAAATGAATCTACGATATCTCATCATCAATATCAAAACCACTATCAGAAGATAAAGTAACCAAATATGAAGAATGGAACCAAAGTGGTTAATGTGCTAAATCGCAAAGGTAACCAACATAGAAGCCTTCGCAACTCAGGAGGTAAGTTTAAGAATCTCAAACTCAATAATAGGCAATATAACTAAATTGCCAACTCTAGAGTCATACAAAACCATGGAAAGTCAACTTACCTTCAATTCCATAATTAATTATTGAATCAATCTAAAACAGCTAACCAAGAAGGAAAATAATCAACCTCGCCACACTAAGGGAAAGAAATCATCAATCGGGCTATATCTACTCAGCCACCAGATA
This sequence comes from Capsicum chinense, assembly GCA_026120095.1. Lineage (NCBI taxonomy): Eukaryota > Viridiplantae > Streptophyta > Magnoliopsida > Solanales > Solanaceae > Capsicum > Capsicum chinense. Next base: position 2,435 of record JAPEIP010002138.1, on the reverse strand, counting down.
AGATCATAGAAATGTAATTCTAACTAGATAACACTAGTCGATACAGCTATCGAGAGAGGATAAATTACATCAAGTAATATTATCAACAATATCAATAATGTCAAATAGTGATAGCATAGAAACAACAATATCAATATAATGAATAGGTGGTACCAAAATGACCATCAATATCATGAACCACTCAAGGGCCACAATAAGGTTGATGTACCAAGTTAAATGGGACTCAAACCCAAAAGCTACACCTATATAGAGAAAATATCAATATAGATCTACTCCATTCACTACTAAAAGTAATAAACCATAGAGTAGTAACAATCAATAATTTAATAATACGACAAGTAATGACCAATATCAACTCATCAAGGCATTTAATCATCATGGGTATGAAACCCCAATAAACATAGTAAAAGATAAATACCGAAAACAAAAGAACACCTATTATGGTAAATTCTAAAATCGCATGCCAACAAGCATAATGAGAATAAATTTGAATGAGTCCAAACCTAAACCGACTGACTAAATCATCAACAAAGGATCCAAGTACACTATCTCCAACTAAAAATATGATAACATCATAAGGCTAATCTGAATGAGCTGATTTACTAGATATCCTATGTTAGGGACACTTTCTAGAATAGTAGTCGATCTCTTTATAGTTGTAACAAATCATAAAGCATTAATATAGCGGGGAAACAAACCGAGCTCAAATGGCTAGCCAACTGATACTAAGTGAAATCTCTAGAAATATGTCTATACTTCCATAGTCAAAACCTGTCTTAGGAACTCTAGGCTGGCTAGGAATACACTCTAACTCTGGCTAATTATCTATCTCATAATTGAGGAATTCTCTAAGGTAGTGTCTCCACTTAACATAACCAACCCAAGAGCCTAGAATGCTCTAAAATAATGCCACTCATAATTCAAAATGGTTGTCATGGTCCAACGAACCATACCAATACTCCTCAAGGAATGATAGAAACTCTTTCACTATAATCATTATGACTACTCTGGGAACTACTCATAGTCTGGAATACTACCTGTATAGAGCTGATGGGGTGCAGGCGAGTCTGAACTCTATGTAAAGGATCCTCACTCTTGAATAAAATACTAATTAAACTATAATAATGGATGTTATTTCCATAAATCTCCTTATACATACTTTCTATGGTCCTCTCATAATCGACAACTAGAGAAAAGGAAGACTCAGTTGCTACAAGTGCTTTGATGCCAAATGGAGTGACAATACTAGTCCTCTAACACATCTATGCGCTAATGTCCTACTTAGGAGGACATAGCATAGTAATAAGTTGAGCCCACTCAAAAAATCAAATCTCATACTCAGGAACTGATAAAGAACAGTGATGAACACTAATAAATCCCATTTTATACTAAGAATCTCTCAATGAATTGAATGTCATCTATGGCTAGGAGGGATCTATAACATAACATGAATTCCTAATGCTGAACCTCAAAGGGTTGAAGCAGTCACGAGCTTAATTTTAGGCCTGAGTTGGCCCTAAATCCTTTGGTTGATGTTGAAGGTTTTTGATATCCACCTCTAACTCTGTAGTCCAACATTATACTGAAATATTGGAAATATGTGTTGAAGCTTCATTCATATCTATTCATAACATCACACATCTTTAATCATGAATTAGGAACAAAATAGAGTCAAAGAATACATTTGAGGTTCATAGTAATGAGGACACATGACAATGAATCAAGAAGGAAATTTTCTAAAAAGTACTTGTAGCCTACCAAAGATAGGTTATGGATATTTTGGCACCAATCTACAAGACTGTACTAAAAGTTAGCTCTTGTACCAATACACTGGTGAGACCTAGGCTTAGATTGCAATTTGTCATAACCCAAATTTCTTGGTTGATGATGGCTCCTACTTTACCCACCAATAGGCAAGCCAACCCCATAGTTCAGAACGACTAGTGATAGATTACCCATATATAAATAAAAAAATATAGAATAGATGAAATATGAGAATCAAATACATAATAAAGTTCCAAAACCAGCATGAGCTAAACTATGTTCACTTAAGAACATATTATTTGAATCTGGTATGCTTTACCTTAAGCTTAATTATATTACTATATCTTGTCTTATAATGAAATTTTAATTCAAGTATGGGGTTTCTATTTGCTATCAAGTGTTTAGTAGAACCGATTAATCTCCGGTGTAGACGTTGGTTCAAAAAACATAACATTAAGACTTCTGAATCTACAGTTGCCATTAATAATTCTTTAGAAATTATTCAACTATTTAATGAATTAGACATAAACAGATTTAAAAATCAGTTTAATTACTTGCATGTTGGACTGGTTCAAGTAGCTATTAAGCCTCTTTTCCGACAGGGTTTAGACATACCTGTATGTGCAATCCTAAGAGATGCTCGCTTATTAAATTTTGACCCAGGGTCAGTT
>JAPEIP010002135.1:0-21720 GCA_026120095.1 Capsicum chinense | reverse complement strand
ACACACAATGCACAAACACTATGAACCAAAGTGTATATTGAACACTAAGACCCAAGAATTCATACAAATAACATCAAGTTCTTATGGTGACCTCAAGGGAATGGAATCCCCAAGCAACCAACGTTTCAAAACAAGCCACCAACATAAGTGATTCCACACTTATCACAAGTGATATCCACACTTGTATGAACACTCTCAAAGAGCTCTCAAAATATCATCTAAGTTATGACAAAATGACCTAACATGTTCTATTTATAGCTTAGGTTTCAACTTAATATGAAATGACTAGAATGCCCATAGTGAGCCAAGATAAAAGGGAGACATTGGAGTGTACATATTGGATGACTTTGGAGTGTTGGGACTTTTTATCTACACTTCAAAGCTTGTTCCATTGGTTTGGAAGCCACCCAAGCTCGATTCTTTACGTCTTAGTCCACAAACACGATCGTACTTGTATCACTCTTAAATATACATTTCACAAATAAACTTTCACGCCATGAAAAACATATTTGCTTATATTCTAGTCATACACTTAAACTTCACATGTCCTGAATTTCTTTATAGAATTATAAGATTTTGCACTTTCTAATATGTATAAATTACATTACTACCCTTTTCGTATTCTAAAAATACTCATACATATATTTTGCGATAATTATATTACTTTCTCGTACATGGTAGAGTCATGTTTATTATACCTTAAATTTCCTTTTTTTTAAGATAACAAATAAAAATAATTATAAAAGTTTTCTTATCACCGTTTTAAGCAACTAACAAAATAAAAGTTTTTCCTAATATCTTCCTAAACTGAGTGTAAGGACTATCTTCAAATCGGCTCGGAGGGGTGCCTAACACCTTCCCCTCGGGTAACCAAAATCCTTACTCAGAATGTCAAAATATGTCTTGAAAGACCAAACAGAGTTTTCACATAAAAAAATATTTTTTCTTAATTTTCCTATAAAGTTAGGTAGCGATTCTAAAAATGAATTTTCTAAAACCGAGAGTCATAAACGCCACCATATGTTGTGTGCGGTTTCGACCAATTCGAAATAGGACATGATAGAATGACGACTCTGTTAGGGATTAATGAACTTAGGTTTTAACCTTAACACGCCTAGTTTAGGATTTCCATGCTTTTATTGTGTTATTTACTTTACATGTTTTAATATCATGCTTTGTATGAAAGGACGCAAGACAAATCCAAACTTGTGTTCCTTATTATTCTGAAAACACTACTTGTTACTACTTTATCACTTGTATTTTCCTATCGAGTCTTTGGACGTACCTAATTCACTCATTGTGTTCACGCGAGGGCTGTATCTACACTCCTCCAAACCTTCTTTGGATTCCTTAGTTTTAGAGTGGGTGCAATTAGGTTAGTGTACCTTCCCGTAGCTATTTAGTCCCACTCTCAAACATTGAGGAAAAAAATCATACTCTAGAAATAGGTCGTAGCATACACCTTAGGAGAGACGGTCTAAGGCATTATCATTGCAATTAGGAAGTCACCCTTTTTGTAAAAGGTTATAAACTTGTCAATATATTTTTGTGTGAAGATTGGTGTGAATAGTCCAAACTAAAATAAATAATGAATTTGGGTTAAACGACTTACCATACCTTTTTATTTTCCTTTTAGATGAATATTAACCCAAATTTGCCAAAAATCCAAATGGTCATCTCTTCCCTTGATAGCCCACGAAACTGGTGGAGAAATATCTGTTTGGCTCATGGTGCAGAGATTCGGGAATACTTGGGTGCTCTAATATCATTAATGAGGGTTTGAGCCAACAAAACTATCATTACGCTGCTAATGGAATTCTGGGACCCCACCATAGTGACCTTTAGGTTTTTGGATTTTGAGATCACTTCTACCCTGGAGGAATTTAGTAGCTTCACCGAGTTGCCGCTTCAAGGAAGGCTGTCGGTACTCTCGTCACCTATAAGGAAGGAGGATTTCTTGAGGCTGTTTAGTTTAGATATTTTTTATCATTGAGGAACGTGGAGGATGGGAAGGTAAGATTGGATTACTTTTTCAGAAGATACGGACTTCTAGAGAGCTATGATGAGTACTAGAATAAGTTTGTTTATACCCACAAACAATGGGTGTATATGTGACCGAGGGTCTTCATCTTGGCTTTTTGGGGAATCATGATTTTTTAATGAGACGACACTGTGTTGACATTAATATTCTGCCTGTGGTAATGGATATATATTTGCAGAACCACAAAGACTCACATTAGTGCATACGATCCTTGCAGAGGTATTTCGATCATTAGCTGTCTGCTCTAGAGGACATGATTTCTGTGAGGGGTGTAACCGGTTGCTACAAATTTGGTTGATAGAACACTTCTATCGTCACCTCCCATTAGATGGATTATAAGATATTGGATTGCGCCAGCCGGATAGGAGGAGTGGCACAGGTTTTTAACCAACCTTATTGGGGACTCCATCCAGTGGAAATATTATTGGATGGAGGGATTGACCTTCATCAAACCTAGGCATTTTTACTTTATTGAGTTGATCGGGTTGCGAGGTATCCAGCCGTATGCGCATCTGCGGGTCCTTCGATAGTTTGGTATCATCTATGGTATCCCGCTTTAGTCTATTATGGTGCTTCATGAGGATAATTATTGTGCTTTAATTTCGATGGCACTAGTGATAAACCTGTAGATGTAGTGGGATTATATGGTTATGCTAATAATAGAAAGAGAGAAGTGGTGCATACTGAATTATTATGCATGGAGTACCACCGTATGCCACGTAGCTTGGTCGAGTGAATATGGTCTCCAAGGATTCACTGACCCTCAGTGGGTCAAATGGGTTAGAGAAGAGGTGCTTCCCTACATGGATCTCACCACACCCATGTACGGTCAGATAGTCCCAGTATTATTTAATCACCTAAATTCAATTATTGAGGAGGATCCTGAGGAAGACCCTGAAGAGGACTCTAAGAAAGACCCAAAATTGATGGAACAAGACCCTCAGGAAGGCTCATAAATTGGGTCTAACTTTTATGATTCCGAAGTAGATGAGTAATGGATGAAGACTTAGCAACTGATCATGACCCAGATGGATCCTCGAAGTACCACCCAAGATCATACTTTGATGTAGATAGAGATAAAGACGATGATGCCACTTGTCCCTAGATTTCCTTTCTTGTTGTATTTTTTTATATTCCCTAAAGAGCTGCATGGCCCATCCCATTGTAAGCCCTTGCATCCGCCCATGTATTTTTTGTAAGTTATCTTCGATCTATTTTGATGTAGCCTTTTGGAAACCTTTTGTTTAATGGAAGTCATGTTTATTCCCAAATCCAAATGTGTTTAAATGGACCATTTATCATCAAATTAATTGCAATGTAGACCTACCACTAGTGGAAAGAGGCTTTATATTAGGACACATTTGGGATGTTGCCAATTTGGCGTATATATGTGTTACATACTTGCTACATTTTCAATATCTCCCAAACTAAGATGGTTTCCTTTTTTTCCTTTTTCTTTATTTTCCGTTGACTTATCCTCCGAACAAAAAAAGTTGATTTTTGTCAACTGGCAAAATCCCAGTATAACCTTCGATCCAAAGTCAAAATGACTAATAAGGATATAGCTGCGATAATACCAGTGAATGATGACGAAAGTTCTCAAAGGCAGTCAGACACTCAAAACGATGAGCAGATTGCCAACATGGGACAAGAAATTAAAATATTGAAAGAAGAACTACGTCAAATACAGGACCTGACCAAGCTTATTGTGGCTAGCTTTCCCACTCAATTTCGGGCTCCAAGTATTGAATTACCCATGGGCGCTTCCGTTAACATAGAAAATCCACCTTTACATGCCTAAGCCCCGTCTGCTCTTAACCCACTACCGGGACTACACTTGATTGTTTGTTCCCTACTTAGAGCTTCACCATTCTAGTCCATCCAGCAATGTAACACATTCCTGAGGCCCATGTTACTTGTGAGATACCTGTGATACCGGTATATACTATCGAACCTCCTATTTTTCTAGCATCTACAGTTGCTAAGGTTCCATGTGAGGTTGAGCGGTATGCAGGATTAGGAAAGGATATCCAATCAAATAAAAAGGGTCGATAGTAACCCATCTTGAAAGTCTCAAGAGGGCATTTAGAAATATGCAAGTAAGTACAGAGACTGAAAGTTTGGACTACAATGGCTTGTGCATTCATCCGGATATTGATATGCCAGTCGGGTACAAACCACCAAAGTTTGATGGAAAAGGTGACCTGCATGCACATCTGAGGGCCTATTGCAATAAGTTGGTCGGCGTAGGAAGGAATGAGAAGTTAAGAATGAAGTTGTTCAGTTGGAGTTTGTCAGGAGAAGCTTTGACTAGGTACACTCGACAAGACTCTCGTAAGTGGTGTGACTGGTGGGAAATGGCTAAAGATTTCATGAGCCGCTTTAGGTTTAACACCGAGATTACCCTAGACAGTTTCTCATTGGCTAACATATAAAAAAATGCTTGAAATTATTTTAAAAATATGTATGGCATTGGAGGACAGAGGCTGCTAAGATCCAACATCCACTATATGAAAATGAGCTCTCAAAGTATTTTATTTGAGCTCAAGAGGGTGTTTATTTTGATAAGATGATGTCAATATTAGGCCACAAGTTTGCAGAATTAGTTAAAATGGGGGATTTCATAGAAGAAGGAATCAAGTTAGGATAGATATAGTCTATGGTTGCACTGCAAGCCATAAGTAAGTCCATATAGTCTAGTTTCATTGGCGGTAATAAGAAGAAATAAGAAGATATCTTAGCCATCGCACCATACTACCATCCTGGAAATGCTTCCTACCATTATTCTAACAAGCCCCAAATTATTGCACATGTTCCGGTGTACAATACTCAGCCACATTATAATCCACCTCAAGCTCCAACATAAAAAAATCCACCAAGACCATATGGCCCCATCCACAATATCCACTAAGAGGCCTAATTATGACACTAAAGTAGTCCCATGGGATTATTGAGCTGAAGCCAAAGGAAAGATGATAGACGTTGTTGCAGCTCAGGGGATGATCGGGTTAGGAAGGTGTTATAGTACAGAAGATCTGAATCAAGGAGTTCTTAGGATAGAGCAGAACCCTAACAGAAATATTACCGATGCTAAAGCTACAGAATTTTGGAAGAAGATGCAACCCAAAGACTACTCAGTTGAAGAGCAACTAAAGAAGACACCAGCCCACATATCCGTTAAGTCCTTACTTATGAGTTTTGAAGCCCATAGAAATGTTTTGATAGAAGTGTTATGTGGGGTTATCATACCGAAGGAGACCACAAGTGATACTTTGGCTGCAACAATCGGACGAGTGGTAGAAGAAAATAAGGTCTCTTTCCATGATGATGAGCTGCCGTTCGAAGGGGCTGCACATAACAAAGCACTTCATATCGCAGTCAGATATCATGAAAAAATTATGAAAGGGTTTTGATCGATGGTGGTTTAGGATTTAACATTTGTCCATTCTCCACTCTAAGGGATTTGGGTGTAAACATAGAGGATATAAGGGAGAGTTGGTGAAGGTTAGAGTCTTTGATGGGTCAAAAAGGAGTGTCGTTGGAGAAATTTACTTGACATTGCATATAGGACCAACTGAATTTCCTATCTTATTTTAAGTGATGGATGTATGTCTGGTAACAATCTATTTATGGGAAGGCCATAGGTCCACATGGCAAAAGTTGTTCCTTCCACTCTCCTTCAGTGTGTAAATTTTAAGTGGGGTCGCATAGAAGTCACTATCCATGAGGAGCTCAGTCATCCTATCTACTCTATTAATTCAGTTTGAATCACCAAGGAGTTAGATGGAGCCACTTTTCATACTCTGGAAATCATACAAGTTGTAAGGATCAATGAGAAGATAGAGCCAGTTGAAGTAAAAATATCAAGTGCTGCAAAGATGGTTGTATCAGAGATGTTGGAATATCAATATCATCCCAAGACAGGACTCGAATAAAAAGCCGATAGTATAGTTGATCTAGTCTAGCTGAAGCATTAGAGAGATACTACAGGGCTTCAATATAAGCCCACTTTAGGAGGAGCCTACAGTAAAGGATCAGGAGTAATGGTATTCATGCCAGCCCAAGTCCTAGTTTCAGAGCAAGTAGTTGATGAAGACATGATTGAGGAAATAGAAATCCTGTTTGTGGCCGTAATCAAAGGAGAACCTGGAGATGGATTTTAAGAAGCTTACCATCCGTGATGCTGAACCTGGAGAAGTCTTGCAGAATTGGACCATCAGCCCATCCCTATTTCTACAGGAGTCTTGGTAATGTGGAATTGTAGTTGTTTTAAAAAATTATTTAGTTTTGAACGATCAATTGAGGCTGGAATCATGCCCAATCTCTTTTTGCTACTCGCCTCTTGCCAAAGCCCAGTGCTTTTATTAATAAAAATCCTTATGTTTAAAACTTATTTTTCTATTTTCAATATCTGTTTACTTTACTTACTTTTTATTCTTTTCAGTGCAAATATTAATAAAAATCCTCGTACCATGATTAGGATATGTAACAAATCCGTTGAGCAAAATACAAATGATGAGCAAGATTACAAGGAGTACGATGCGAGCATGATGCCTAAAAACCTGCCATAGGAGATTGAACAATTTGAGAGCCAAAAGAATTCTAATATAGACAAAACTGAAGTTGTCAATCTGGGTGATCAAGAAATGGAAAAGGAAATACGAGTCAACATGCATTTGGAGGTTGAAAAGAAACAAGAATTGATAAGCTTGCTCAAGCAATACATAGTTGTATGTTCTTGGTCGTATGATGATATGTTTGGTTTGAGTACTGATATCATCTCTCATAGACTGCTGACTAACCCCACATGTCCACTTGTAAAGCAGAAAATTAGGAAATTTAAACCTAATTTGAGTTTGAGAATCAAGGATAAGGTGACCAAGAAGATAGAAGCTAACACCGTGAGGGTCACAAATTATCTCACTTGGTTGGCCAACATCGTGCCAGTACTGAAGAAGGATGAAAAGATAAGAATATCTGTGGATTATCGGGATCTCAATAAGGCTAGTCCAAAAGAAATTTTTTCTCTCCCAAACTTCCATATTCTCATTGATAATTGTGCAAAACATGAGTTGCAGTCATTTGTTGATTGTTTTGCAGGATATCATCAAATCTTGATGGATGAGAATGATGCAGAGAAGATATCCTTTAGCACCCTTTTTTTCACAACATGATTCATAAAGAGATTGAGGTGTACATGGACGATGTCTTCATCAAGTCTAAAAAGAATTTGGACCACTTGGATAATTTACAAAAGTTCTTTAAAAGGTCACAAAGGTATGACCTGAAGTTGAATCCAACCAAATGTGCTTTCGGTGTTCCCACTGAAAGTTATTGGGATTTATTGTTAGTAGGAGAGGTATAAAGTTAGATCCGTCCAAGATAAAGGTAATCCAAGACTTACCACCTCCTTAAACCAAAAAGGACATAATGAGTTTCTTGGGAAGACTCAATTGCATCAGTTGGTTCATAGTCTTGTCCACTATAATTTGTGAACCAATATTCAAGTTATTTAAGAAGGATGCCTCCACGAGATGGACTGAAGAATGTCAGAAGGCTTTTGACAAAATCAAGGAGTATTTGTCTAACCCACCAGTATTGGTTACACCAGAACTGGGAAAGATGTTGTTGTTATATCTATCTGTTATGAATAATGCATTTGGATGTGTGTTAGGGCAGCATGATTATATAGGAAGAAAAGAGAAAGCCATTTACTACCTGAGCAAAAATTTTACACTGTATAAAGCAAGGTATACATTGTTGGAGCATACCTATTGTGCATTAACTTGGGTTTCGCAAAAGTTGAGACACTACTTGTCCGCATATACCACGTACTTGATTTCACGGATAGATCCACTCAAGTATATCTTTCAGAAACCAATACCTACTAGAAAATTACAAAATTGTAGATTTTGTTAAGTGAGTTTGATATTGTGTACGTGACACAAAAGTCCGTCAAAGGACAAGCTTTAGTTGACCACCTTTCATAATCTAGTGGATCAAGATTACGAGCTGCTTAATACCTACTTTCCTGATAAAGAGGTATTATTTGTAGGAGAAGATATCTCATAGCCGTATGATGGATGGAGAATGTTCTTCGATGGAGCATTGAACTTTAAAAGAGTCAGAATTAGAGCAATTCTTATTTCAAAAATAGGTCAACATTACCCGATCTCAGCAAAGATTAAGTTTCCTTGCGCGAATAACAGGCAGAATATAAGGCTTTCATTCTCGGACTTAGGATGGAAGTATACATGCACATCAAAGAGCTCTTGGTGATAGGAGATTCAGATTTGTTGATCTATCAGTTCAAGGGGAATGGACTACCAAGAATGTCAAAATCCTTCCTTATGTGCAATGTGTTAAGGAGTTGAGTAAAAGATTTATGAAGACTAAATTCAAACATGTCCCTCAAATTCTAAATTTGTTACATCCTGGGTTTTGGCCTTAAAAATATTTCCTTGAAATCTATTCTCCGAACCAATACGACTACAAGGTACGAGCCATATACTGGGGTATGAGTGGTATGGTCCTGTCGTAAGCTGACCAGTGTTAGTTGGTGGTATGGTTTTGATCACTAAAATGGTTATGACTTAAGGGTATGATTTATAAGGCTTAGATACGAGTCGTATCCATGACTTATATAGTGGGTAGTGTTTGATCCTCCTGGTAATTCATTCTACCAGGCATATGAAGCATAGGTACGGATCATATACTGAGGTTACAAATTAGTTGGATAATTCATATACTGGACAGTGTTTGATCTAAAGTTTAAGGCCTAGTTATGATTGGTGGGAACCAATCATAAGGAAGGGTACGACTCGTAAGAAGGTCAGTCGTATTCTTGTGATGGGGCGTTAAGGGACTTAAGTAGAGGTATTCTGGACATTTCCCTACTTACCTTAATTATGACCCACTATTTCTAGTACACTTAGTAGGTTATTTATCCTATTGTTCTATTCATTAACACATAGAAAACTATTCCTAAACATTTAACAATTCTCTCAGGATGTTTTGGGGCAAGAGAGCTAGGGTTTCAACTTGGGGATTGCTTTGAGGCTTGCTTTGGTGATTTTCTTCCATCATCTTGCTTGATTTAAGGCATGTGTCTCTTCCCTACTTATTTCTAAAAAGTCGTGGATTTTATGGTTGTTTTCATGGTTTCAATATTACATGGGTTATGATTTTCCACTAATAATTAGGGGTTATTGTGTAAATGGTTTGGTTATGGTTTCCTATGGTTTAACTGTGCTTTTATATGCATTAATGGTGGTTTTGGACTATTGGATTGGATGATAATGGTTTAATAGTCTTTGGAATTGGTTTTGGTTATATTATACCTCCAAGGGGTTTGATAAATTACTTATAAAGATATGTTCATTGCATTGACTTCTTTAAATGGACCTCTTGTTTGTTCTCAGCTTATGCATGAAACTATAAATTGTTTATAAAGGTTAAAGGCTTATTGGTTTTGCTTGTGGAGTACACGAAAATCTCTTAAGAGGTTAATATGGTAAACGAAAAGAGCACATGATAGTCCCCTTAACTTAAATGGTTTGGCTATGGATAAATCTTACAAGAATGGTTGGTATGAAGATACAACTAATAAATGGCCTTGGTTAATAAATAGTAATTGGATTTGTTTGGATATGGTTTTAATTTGGGCATTAATGGCGGGATGTGTAACTGAGCCGTGGAAGGTAGATGTTCTAGAGGAACCGAAACTGAAAACTCATATTTACCAATGTGAGGGGTCTTTGATGGCCACGTGTGAGTGTCACATTTTATATTGGAGGGATGTACTAGTCATCCCATTGGATAATTCATGATCGTGTGGCTACACACACTGGGACTCATTCAGCAGGAGGAGCTGAACTCATACGACCCATGGATGTGGTTACACATCAAGGTGACACAACCCAGGTAAAGGTTTTAAGTGCATGTTAAACATGGATTCCCTTTCTTGACACTTATATATATATGGTTGTATGCATAATGGATGGTTTTACTTGGTCACTTCCTAACCCATCTACTGGCGGCTGTTGTAATGCCCCAAAAATTTGTCCCAAGATATCACACGGTGCTCAAGACTACGAGTAGCCTTAAGCTAACCCTGTCTGTCTTTTACTAAGTCTAAATCTCAAGATAGAGGAAATATAGATATACGATCAAAGCTAAAGTATGGAAATTTGTCTGAGCTAAACTAGAATTATCTAAATATAATATCTGAAATCACTAGACTCAAGATTCTGATAAATCAATGTTGAAAATCTGAATTAAAACTAGCAGTCTGATAAGACTCTACTACTAATAACTAGAAAGTCATTGGGATAAAATCCCAGCTGACTTAAGCTGTTTGAAAATATTGAATCATCTATACTAATAAACTAAAAATCTGAATAACTGGGTCCCCGAACTATGAGGACTTACCAACTGTCGGGATGTAGATGGAGATGCTCAAAATCACTCATGCTACTGAAACTGAGCACCTGAACCTACATTATGAGACAATGTAGCACATAGACGTATATGTGGATCAATATTTCTGGATTGTAATGAGCATATGGGGGTGAATGCATAAGTAAATCAATGTCTTAACATCATCAAAATTTGTAAAACAATGCATGTTAAATGTATATGACTCACATAAGCTAGAATATCTGAAAACTGAAAACCATAATCATGGATAGTAAATCATACTTTATAAATCTAGTGAGTTATAACATTTAGTTCTAGTTGTACTAGTGTTCTGTCTGTAAATCATGTTGTCTAAGTGTACAAAGGACTCACTTTTATATCTGAAATTTGAAATCTAAAATCTATAGCTAAAGGCTTATATAAATCAATGTTTGAATAAAACTGTGAGCCCTTACACTTAATTTCTAAAAGTTGTTTTGTTATTCTTTACTCTTTTCCATAAGCTATAGGAAAATTCACTCAAAAGCTATTAATTTACTTTTACTATTAGGGAGGTTCTTCTAACCTACATATACTATATGAGCTATCATAGAGTCCAACATCTAGTTTCCTTATGGGAAAACCTCACATTGGGGAGAGGTGTCATACTCTTGCCAAGGAGTATAACCTAATCTAAGTGATCGTATCTGTATCTATCATTCATATAAAAATGAGAATAATCTAACAATCTAATCCTATGTTCGTCGCGACGCACTGAAATCGCGTTATCTCACTGAAAAAAAAGATGAGTGGGAAGTAAACTTTCACCGCAATACAACGTAATCATGGTGCTCCACTGAAATTTGACAATTGCAAAATCATCCTCACAGCGATGCGGTGCTTTCCAAAATACCATACTGTTTTACTAAAAATGCTATAAGTTCTCAATCGAGTATCGAATTAAGGTGAAATTGGTATCATTGGAAAGCTGAGTCAATTATCTACACACTGGTTGGGTCTAGAACTGGAAAATTCTACATGTACGAAGAGTTATTCATTTTCAAATACAACCCTTGATATTCTAGGATCTAAACTGAGCTAGGAAAAGTATGGGGTATTGCAGTTGTATACCCACGCTATGAAGGAATTAGTTGTTCAACTCCTCCTACATAGTAATTAACTTAGGGATAATATTTGGATTGAAGTGGTGAGCTTTCATATTTTTGGAAGGCTCCATTTCATGATATGGATCTCCATTTTATGATATGGATAGTCTTAGACATTTTATTTTTATCTTGGACATTGGTTTTGGCTATGGTTAGGGGCATGTCCCAACTAGATATTTATATTCTTTTGGATTAAGGCTTTGTGGTACTTCTGGGGGTTGGTATGGGTGGGATCGGTGTTGGTGTTGGCCTTAGCATTGGCATTGGTGTTGGGGCTGGCATCATTGGACAATATTTTTGGTTGTTCCATCATATTATATTTTGGGTTTGATTATCATATTATGTTTTGACATTCTCTTTAGTTTGGTATGGTATAGATGGGTGGTTTGGTATGGTTGGACTCGGTTGGGTCAGCCATGATCATAATCCTATTCCAGAGTCATGATGTGAACAATAATCCTATCTTGTTATATATTTAAAATTCAGTCTATCTGAGGTTGTATAAAGAGGTTGGGTTAGGTTAAGGGGGCGGTCCTCGGTCCTGGTTGGACTTGGGATGCCCATTACGTCTAGTCCCTGGTTCAAATTATGACAAGTTGGTATCAGAGCCAGGTTCATAATCAAATGGAAAGTGCACAAATCCGTGTTGAATAGAGTCATTTTTAGGGGTGTGTAGCGCACCACACTTATAAGAGAGAGGATGTAAGACATTTAGGAATGTTTTACCTTCTTGAAATTATCAGTTCTAGAATTCTTTCTAATCCTTGGTTATTTGTCTTTCAGATCGTGCCTCCTTGACCTAAAATAAAAATAAATCCTTCTGACTCATATGGGGATAATGCTGAAAGGGTACCTTCTACGTCTGGAGTACATGTTTGATCTCAGGGTCCTATTCCTAATTATGTTGGATTTCTCCTACTGCTCCCTAGGTCCCTTAGGGTAACGTGACGAACGTAGAGTTTCATCAGTTTATCTATGTTATTGCTTAGATAGTTACTACTCAGGCTGAGCGGGTGCGGCTAGTATTTTATCTGCTGAGACCTCAAGGGTAGATCAATTTATGAAGATTGGTCCTCCTAATTTTACATGAGTGAAGGTGAAGGAAGACCCACAGGGCTTTTTGGATGAACTGGAGAAGATACTTCAGGTTATGCAGGCTTCTGATATGGAGAGAGTTAGATTTATATCTTATCAACTCAGAGATATTTCTTATCAGTGGTATGAAAAGTGGGACAGAAATAATGGTGATATAGAAGATGAAGGGTTGTGGAAGGCCTTTTCCAATGCCTTCATGGATCGTTTCTTTCCTCAATAGTTTAGGGAAGCTAAGAGAAGGAGTTTGTGAAACTCAGGCAAGGGAGGATGTCTGTAAGGGCATATGCCTCGAAGTTTCATCAGTTGTAAAGAATGATCCTGATTTGGTGGTTGATATGAGGTCGAGAATGAGGAAGTTATCTTTTGGGCTAAATAGAGATTTGTTTTGTAGAGCAAGACTAGTTTGCTCATTAGGGATATGGATATCTCTAGGTTGACGGTTCATGTGCAACAGGTTGAGGATGAGAAGAGAAAGCAGGCAAAATTTGGGGATAGGCAGGGGAAGCGAGGAAGATTTTCTGATTAGGGAAGTGTGCAGTCTAAGGGTTATAGAGATAGTGGAAAGTGGCAAAAAAGAAGTGGGGGAGTTCTGGTTCCTTCTCTGCTGCTAGTGATCTTTACCTACAGTAATCGGGTGACAAGCGTCACCAAGGTGGCAATAATTCTCGGGCTCAGGTTGCCCAATCTCAAGCGAGCAGAGGTCAGTCTATTTATTCATGCCCTTTTTATCAGTTCTATGGTCGTCATCATCGGGGATTCTGTGAGGAAGGTAGGGACAAGTGCTTTTAGTACAGTCAAGTAGGCAATCGACTTAAGGATTGTTTGGTTAATAAGGTTGCTACAGGGGCGGATAAAATTTTGGTAGCTTCATCTTCTACTCCTACACCTGGTAGTGTGGCATCTGCTTCTGTTATTGCTGTTAGTTCTAGTGTTGGTCAGAATAGGTTGTATGCTTTGGCGTCTCGATAGAAATCTGAGGCATCACTTGATGTTGTTACTGGTACGTTATAGCTCTTTTCCCGTAACGTATATTGTTTGGTTGATCTGAGCTCCACTCTTTCTTATGTGACTTCTTATATAGCCATGTCTTTTGGTTTTGATTCAAAAAGTATTTTGGATCTTTTTTTTGTTTCTACCCCGGTAGGAGACTCGATCAATGCTGAACGGGTCTATAGGGGGTGTGTGGTATCTGTTGGTGATAGGCAGACCTTAGTAGATCTATTTGAGTTGAGAATGGTGGATTTTGATATAATTTTGGGTATGGATTGGTTGCATTCTTGTTATGCGTCTTTAGACTTTGGACTCATAAGGTCATCACTAGGTTCCCCGATGAGCCAAAAATAGAATGGGAGAGTTCTTCTTTAAATCCTAAGGAAAGATTTATTTCTTATCTTAGAGCTTAAAGATTAATCTCTATAGGGTGTCTTTAGCACTTGGTCTGGGTAAAAGATTCCAACTCGAAAGGTCCTTCTTTGCAGTAAATTTCGATAGTTAATGAGTTTTCAAAGGTCTTTTCGGATGATCGTCTTGGTGTTTCTTTGGATAGAGAAATAGAGTTTGGTATTAATTTGCTCCCGGACACTCGTCCAATATCTATTCCTCTGTATAGAATAGCTCTAACTGAGTTAAGGGAACTCAAGGAGCAAATTAAGAATCTTCTGGATAAAGGGTTTGTTCATCCTAGTGTTTCTCCATGGGGTGCACCCGTGTTGTTCGTGCGCAAGAAGTATGGTTCCCTTTTGATGTGCATTGACTACACTCATTTGAACAAGGGTCAAGAACAAGTATCCTCCCTCAAGGATAAATGATCTGTTTGATTAGTTGCAGGGTGCCAAGTTTTTTTCCAAGATAGATCTTTGGTCTGGGTATCATCAACTTAATATGAGGGAGTTGGATATCCCTACGATGGCTTTTCATACTCGATATGGGCATTTTAAGTTCTTGGTGATGTCTTTTGGATTGACAAATGCTCTGCTGGCATTTATGGATTTGATAAACATGGTGTTTAGGCAGTATTTGGATCTCTTTGTCATTGTGTTTATTGATGACATTCTGGTGTATTCGAAGAGTGATATGGATCATGTTAATTACCTTCGTGTGGTGTTACAGACCTTAAAGGAACAACGATTATTTGCCAAGTTCTCTAAGTATGAGTTTTGGTTGAATATTGTGACTTTCTTGGGTCACATTATTTCTAGTAAGGGGATAATGGTTGATCCTCAAAAGGTTGTTGTGGTAAAAGGGTGGCCTAGGCCTATGACTCTATCCGATATTTGGAGCTTCTTGGGTTTAGTCGGGTACTATTGGCAGTTCGTGGAAAATTTCTCATCGATAACTGCTCCTTTGACTAATGTTGAGAAATTGAAAGATAGGTTGACGTCGGCTCTAATTTTGACTTTGTCGAAAATCAATGATGGGTTTGTGGTTATTTAGATGCATCTCGGGTAGGGCTTGGTTGTGTTTTGATGCATCAAGGGAAGGTAATTGCCTATGCTTCAAGGCAGTTGAAGGTGCATGAGAGGAATTATCCTACTCATGATTTAGATCTGTTAGCAGTTGTGTTTGCTTTGAAAATATGATGGCATTATTTGTATGGTGTTCACGTGGATATATTTTTTGATCATAAGAGTCTTCAGTTCGTATTCATACAGAAGGAGCTTAATCTCAGGAAAATGAGATGGCTTGAGCTTCTCAAGGACTATGATATGAGTCTTTACTACCACCTAAGTAAGGCTAACGTGGTTATCGGTGCTCTTAGCAGGGTGTCTATGGAAAGTTTGGCTCATGTGGAGGAAGGCAAGTGAGAACTGGTAGAAGATATTCACCACTTGGCCAATCTTGGAGTTCGTCTCTTGGATTCTAAAGATGGTGGCGTGATGGTGCAGGAAGTGGTTCGCTCATCTCTTGGTGCAGAGATTAAAGAGAAGCAAGTGTTAGATCTGATCTTGATAAAAATCAAGAGTAATATCGATGGGGAAAAGATGGCAAAGTTTAAGATTAGTGGAGATGGTACTTTGCGATACCAAGAGAGGTTGTGTGTTTCGAATGTCGATGGGTTGCGACAAAGGATTATGGCTGAGGGGTATGAGTCACACTATGTTGTCTATCCTGGTTTGACAAAGATGTATCATGATCTCAAGGAAATCTATTGGTGGAATAGTATGAATAAGGATGTGGTTGACTTCGTGACCAAGTGAATGGTGTGTCAACAGGTTAAGGTTGAGCACATAAAGCCTGATGGGTCACAACAAAAAATAGAGTTTCTTGAATGGAAGTGAGATTTGATTAATATGGATTTTGTTACTGGTTTTCCTCGGTCTTGAAATCATTTTGATTTGATTTGGGTCATCGTGGATAGGATGACCAAGTCTGCTCACTTTATTCCTATAAGAACTACCTTTTTTGGCAGAGGATTATGCAAAGTTGTATCTTCAAGAGATTGTGAAGCTGCATGGGGTGCCTATTTTGATTATTTTTTATTCTGGTATGTAGTTTACCTCTCATTTCTAGTGGTCTTTCCAGAAGGGATTGGGGACTAAGGTTAGTCTGAGTACTGCTTTCCATCCGTAGTCAGATAGGCAAGCAAAGAGAACTATTCAGACATTTTTAGGACATGCTTCGGGCATGCGTAATTGATTATGGTGGCAGTTGGGTTGAGAATCTACCTTTGGTAGAGTTTTCTTACAACAATAGCTATCATTCTAGTAATTGGTATGTCTTCTTTCGAGGCATGGTATGGTAGGAGGTGTAGATCTCCTATTAGATGGTTTGAACTTGGTGAGGGGGATATGTTTGGTCCTGATTTGGTCTATCAAGCTATGGAGAAGGTGATTTGGGATAGGCTTAAGGCTGCTCAGAGTCGCCAAAAGTCCTATAAGGATGTTAGGCGTAGAGACTTTGAGTTTGGGGTTGGGGATACGGTGTTCCTAAAGGTGTCTCCCATGAAGAAAGTAGTGCGGTTTGGAAAAAAGAGGAAGCTTAGTCCTCAGTTTATTGGTCCTTATAGGATTTTGCGGAGAGTGGGCAATTTTGCTTATGAGTTAAAGTTGCCTGCAAGTTTTTGGTTCATCCGCTCTTTCATGTTTCCATGATGATGAAGTGTATTGGCGATCCTTCTTTGGTTGTTCCTTCGGAAGGGTTGGATATCTTGAATTCTCTGTCTTATGGAGAGGTCCCGACTGAGATATTAGATAGGCTAGTTCGTCGATTGTGGACCAAGGATGTGGCTTTGGTTAAGGTTCTGTGGCAGAACCATAAGGTAGAAGAAGCTTCGTGGGAAGCGAAGAGGACATAATTTTCAAGTATCCGCATTTTTTTCTGCTCCTAGTATTCGTGCGGAAGGTATGTGTTCTTGAACACATCTTTATTTTTTGAGTTTGTTGAAGGAAAGATTAATATATTTTCCTCTTTATTTTCAAACTTTGTTCAAGAGATGTTTGATGATGCAAATGACTCTGTGTGGTTACCCCTACCTTATCCGTCATTCGAGGACGAATGTTTATAGTGGGGGAGAATGTTACATCATGGTTTTTATTCATAGAAATTTTTCCTTGAAATCCAATCTCTGGATCCAATATGACTCCAGGGCATGAGTTGTGTGCTGGGGTACGAGTAGTATGGTCCTATCGTAAGCTGACCAGTGTTAGTTGGTGGGATGGTTTTGATTACTGGAATGGTCACGAATTAAGGGAATAAGTCGTAAGGCTTGGATACGAGTCATATCGATGACTCCTATGGTAGGCAGTGTTTGATATTTCTGGTAATTTATTCTGCCAGGGATACAAATCATAGGTAGGGATCGTATGCTAAGGTTACGACGTGGTTAGATGAGTCTTATACTGGACAGTGTCTGATCCAAAGGTTAAGGCCTGGGTATGACTGATGGGAACCAATCGTAAGGAAGGGTATGACTCGTAAGAGGGTCAATTATATCCTTGTGACAGAGTTTTAAGGGACTTAAGTGGGGGTATTCTGGATATTTTTCTACTTACCCTAAATATGACCCACAACTTCTAATATACTTAGGAGGTTGTTTACTCTATTATTCTATTCATTAACACATATAAAACTATTCCTAAACATTCAACAATTCTCTCAAGAGCTTTTAGGGCAAGAGAGCTAGGGTTTCAACTTGGGGATTGCTTTGGGGCTTGCTTTGGTGATTTTCTTCCATCATCTTTCACGATTTAAGGCATGTGTCTCTTCCTTACTTCTTATTTCTAAAAAAGCATGGATTTTATGGTTGTTCTCATGGTTTCTATATTGCATGGGTTATGGTTTTCCACTAAAAATGGGGGAGAGGGGGGGAAGGGTTTGTGTAAATAGTGTAGTTATGGTTTTCTATGGTTTAACTGTGCTTTTCTATGCATTAATGGTGGTTTTGGGTAATTGGATTGCATGGTAATGGTTTGATGGTCTTTGGAATTGGTTTTGGCTATATTATACCCCCAATGTGTTTGATAAAATGCTTATAAAGATATGTTCATTACATTGACTTCTTTAAATAGAACTCTTGCTTATTCCCAGCTTATGCATGAAAGTATAAATGGTTTAAATGGTTTACAAAGGTTAAAGTCTTATTGGTTTTTCTTGTGGAGTACATGGAAGTCTCCCAAGAGGTTAATATGGTAAACGGAAAGGGCACTTGAGAGTCCCCTTAACCTAAATAGTTTGGCTATGGATAAATATTGCAAGAATGGTTGGTATGACGATACCACTAATAAATGGCCTTGGTTAATAAGTGTCAATTGGATTTATTTGGGTATGGTTTTAATCGGGACATTAATGGCGGGATGTGTAATTAAACCGTAGAAGGTGGAGGTTCTGGGGGAATCAAAAATGGAAACTCATATTTGCTGATATGATGGGTCTTTGATGGCCACGTGCGAGTGTCATTTTTTATATTGGAGGGATGTACTAGTCACCCCATGGGATATTTTCTGGTTGTGCGGCTACAAGCATGGGACTCTTTCAGCAAGGGGAGCTGAACCCATATTGCCCATGGGTGTGGTTAAATGGCAAGGTTACACAGCTCAGGTAAAGGTTTTAAATGCATGTTAAACATGTCCCTTTCCCGGCACTTATATATATGTATAGTTGTATGCATAGTGGATGGTTTTTCTTGGTTGTTTAAATGGCATTACTTTATCCTTATCCTGAGATATATGCTAGCGGTCACTCGCTAACTCGTCTACTGGCGGCTGTATGCTCACACTATGTAGGAACAGGCCATTCGACTCCTCCTACATAGTAATTGACTTGGGGACAGCATTTGGATTAAAGTGGTGAGCTTTCATCTTTCTGGAAGGCTCTATTTCATGATATGGATACTCTTAGACATTTTGTTTTCATTTTGGACATTGGTTTTGGCCATGGTTGGGGCCATGTCCCAACCAGATATTTGTATTCTTTTGGATAAAGGCTTTGTGGTACTTCTGGGGGTTGTTATAGGTGGGATCGGTGTTGGTGTCGTCCTTATCATTGGCATTGGTGTTAGGGCTGGCATTATTGAACGATATGTAGGTTGTTCCATCGTATTATATTTTGGGTTTAATTATCATATTATGTTTTGATATTCTCTTTGGTTTGGTTTAGTATGGTATGGATAGGTGGGTTTGGTACGGTTAGACTCAGTTGGGTCGGTCACAGTCATGATCCTATCCCAGAGTCGTGATGTGAACAATAACACTATCTTGTTATATGTTCAAAATTTAGTCCATCTGAGGTTTTATAAGGCGGTTGGGTTGGGTTCAGTGGGCGGTCCCCGATCCTGGTTGGACTTGGGATGCCCATTACTCAAGGTCATGGTTTGGGTCATGACAAAATGAGTTCGTTGATGCCTTGGTGACACTATCTTAAATGATTCTACATCCAGGTAAGAATTACATCGATCCCATCAAGGTGGAGATACACCATTAACAAGCATACTGTTTCCATATAGATGAAGAACCAGATGGAAAGTCGTGGTACTACGACATTAAAAGGTTACTCGAAGTAGGAATATATCTAGAAAGCACTACTGGCAATAAAAAGAGGACTTTAAGAAGGATGGCCAATCACATCTTTCTCAATGGGGAAATCCTGTATAGGAGGACTCCAGACTTGGGATTTTTACTATGCGTCGATGCCACAAAATCCACAAGATTGTTAGAGGTGATACATGCAGGAACTTGGGGACCTCAAATGAATGTTTTCATACTTGCAAGTAAGATCTTGAGAGCTAAATACTTTTAGATGACCATGGAGAGGGATAGAATCCAATACATGCAGTAATGTCACCAGTGTCAAGTTGATGGGGACTTTATACGGGTTTTGCCAAATAAGCTAAATGTGATGGGTTCTCCTTGGCCGTTTGCTGCTTGGGAAATGGATGTTATTGGGCCCATATATCCTTCTGCATCTAATAGACATTATTTTATCTGGGTCGCTATCATATATTTCACAAAATGGGTGAAAGCTTCAACACATAAGGTCGTAACCAAGAAGGTGGTAGCAGATTTTATTCTTAATAACTTAGTCTGTCAATTTGGGATTCCAGAGTCAATCATACTAGATAATGGGGCCAATCTCAATAATGACCTGATGAGAGAGATTTGCAAAAGGTTTAAGATCGCTCATTGAACCCCGGCATATTGACCGCAAATGAATGGAGCAATTGAAGCTGCAAATAAGAATATTAAGAGGATCTTGAGGAAGATAGTGGATAATAATGGGGAATGGCATGAGAAGTTGTAAGAATCTTTTCTTAGATATCGCACCACAATCAAAACTTCTACCGGAGAGACTCCCTATTTTTTGGTTTATGGTTCAGAAGCAGTGATACCTGCAAAAGTGGAGATGCCTTCATTGAGAATCATCTAAGAGGTTGGTTTAGATGACGCTGAATGGATTCGTAGAAGGATCGAACAGTTGATGCTTATTGAAGAGAAGAGACTAAACGCAGTCTATCATGGTCAACTCTATCAAAATAGAATGATCAAGGCTTTCAACAAGAAGGTCAAGCATCGACGATTCACACCAAGACAATTGGTATTGAAGAAAATATTTCTTCACCAAGATGAAACTAAAGGGAAATTTGGGCCAAATTGGCAAGGTTCTTACATAGCTCACCGAGTACTCTCAAGAGGAGCAATAATACTGGTAGAGATGGATGACACATTAAGCACGAAGCCGATCAATTTAGTCGCCAGCAAGAAGTACTGTATTTGAAGACATTAGGACTTTTTGTTGCTTCCTTGAACTTTTGCATTTCTCTAATGTAACAGAACTACGTATTAACCTAACTTCTCATGGTGGGATACGTAGGTAGCCCACATAGGGTTCGGTTTCCCTTATAAAAACCTAAAAACATTATCCATCATGTATTCAGAACTACGCTCGAACTGACTTTCCTCGGAGGGATACGTAGCAATCCTCATCAGATTCGATCCCTTCATATTTTACTCTTTCATTGTACTGAACTACGGCCTGACCTAATTCCACTTGGATAGGTAGGCATCCTGAGTCAGTCCCGGTCACTGCATTGTTTTACTTTACCTCCTTGTATTGAACTATGTTATGACCTGATTCCGCTTGGATACGTAGGCAGCCTGAGTCAATCTCGGTCACTGCATTCCATGTTTTCATTTTTCCTTTGTATTTGAACTATGTCATGACCTGATTCTACTTGGATATATAGGCAGTCTCAGTCAGACTTGATCACTGCATTTCTCATTTCATTCTCTACCCTCGAACTACGTACAAACTTGATTTCTCTTTAAGGATACGTAGGCAACCTAAAAGGTTGGGTCTTAACTTTAGGGAAAAAAAACCCTTTTGCTCATAGTAAAGCCCTAGAATATAAGTGATCTCGCCATTAGAATCGCTAGAATCATCGACAAAGTCAGAGGAGCTCCACTCGAAGAATAAAGCTATGTGGACCACGATCAACAAATGGAGGCTTAACGGATTTCCGGA
The DNA here is from genome assembly GCA_026120095.1 of Capsicum chinense. Classification (NCBI taxonomy): domain Eukaryota; kingdom Viridiplantae; phylum Streptophyta; class Magnoliopsida; order Solanales; family Solanaceae; genus Capsicum; species Capsicum chinense. The sequence continues at coordinate 66 of JAPEIP010002135.1, read as the reverse complement.
CGTGTCATAATCTAAAATTGATAAAGGATTAATATATATACCTAATATATATATGTAATATATTTT
>JAPEIP010002129.1:0-19835 GCA_026120095.1 Capsicum chinense | reverse complement strand
CTAATGCGGAAGATTTCAGCACTTTGGGGACCTGTGGACAGCAAAGGAAAACTTCACATAAAAAGGAAAGCAACTTTTGGACTGAATGTGCTGTATGGAAACTTTTTCCCCGGGCAAACTGAATATTTTTAAATAGTTAAGGATGCAGTAGCAATTTATTAGAGAAGGATGTTATTAAAAGCCTTATGGCTGAATTTTTAGGGGTTGTTCAATTATTTATGTTCTGTATTATTTTTTAAAACAAGAACGGACGACTGAGCTTGAGCACGAAGAGAGAGAAACGTGTTTCTCTCTTAATTTCGCTAGTCATCTTCATCACCAAGATCATTCTAAGTTTTGGTATGATGAATATTTCTATGTTGATTTCTGTTTTATTCATGAGTAGCTAAGCTCATTTGTTAAGGTTATGGAAACCTTGTAGTATACTCTCATTGTTATGGGTTTTTGAATTTATGATGTGTCACGCCACTTATATCATTACTCTCTTCATTTTGATTGAATTCTTGTGGTTGCAAACATAGGGAATGCTCCATTATAGCAATAACTTGTTAGATAGAAAAGTTACTGTTTGGAAAAGAGAGTGTCATGAGAAATTAGGGTTTCCAACCTCTAATTTACATGTTAATGCCCTAGCAGGATTAACTTCTTGGAGAGTTCGTACAATTTGTTGTACACTTTAGATTCGAAACCACTAAGGTGAATAAATCCTTGATGGTTGAAAGACACTTGGATTTAGAATTAGAATACGTCTCTCTGTAAGTGCATGCATGCATAAAATATGTATTACTCATAGTTAATAGAGAAGTAGAAGCTACAAGATGGACATAACCCTAACTTGTCATTCTATGTGATCAAATATTATTACACATATCTTCTCATTCGTTACATTAATAATATTAGTGTGCACTTAAACCAAAACCCCCCTTATCTTGGAACCTTCGATCAACAGTCGAATAATAATCGCAATACTTAGTGACCATAGTATTCCCTGTGAGATTCGACACCCAACCCAGTTGGGTTCTATATTTGACAGCGACCGCTTACACTTTCTAATGAGAGTTGTAATTTGGGCGTATCAGTGGGCTCGGGGTTCGGGCTTGCTATGGGCTGAAAAATGATCGGGGTGTGCCAGGGAGGTTAGAGATCATCCCTGTGTGGTCCGTTTAATTTTTCATGGGCATTTGGGTGGACAAACGGGAGAAAATGTACGGGAACGGGGCATTTTTGGTCTAAATCAGTAGGCTATAGCCCATGGTTTGGGGGTGGGCCCGAGGTCCGGGTGTACTATTGGTCAAAAATCGACCTGGGCATGCTAGGGAGGTTTGGGATTATCCCAATGTGGTCCATTTAATTTTTTGTGCTTATTTAGGTGAACAAACGGGCGAAACAGCGCTATCGGAGCATTTTTAGGCCAAATAAGTGTGGTATAACCCATGGTTTCAGAGGTGAGCCCGGGTCCAGGCGTGCTATGTCTTGAGAATTGATCGGGGCATACCATGGAGGTTGGGGATCATCCCAGTCTGGTTCGTTTAATTTTTTGTGGGTATTTTGGGTGGTCAAACGGGTCAAATAGCATGAACGGGAAATTTTCGAGCCAAATTAGTGTGGTCCAAGCCACGGTTTTGTGGGTTGGCCTGGGGTCCGGGCGTGCTTTGGGCCAAAAATTGACCAGGGCATGCCAGGGATGTTGGAGATCATTCCAATGTAGTCCGTTTAATTTTTTCATGGGCATTTGGGTGGACAAACGGGCAAAACAACACAAACAGGGAGTTTTCGGGCTAAATTAGTGTTCTATAGACCACGATTTTGGGGGTAGGCTGGGGGTCCGAGAGTGCTGTGGGCCAAAAATCAATCGGGGCATGCTAGGGAGCTTAGGGATTATCCCAGTGTGGCCCGTTTATTTTTTTGTGGGGATTTGGGTGGACAAAGGGGCTAAACAGCGTGAATGGGGCATTATTAGCCTCAATTGGTGTGCTATAGCCCACGATTTTGGGGTTTGACTCAGGGTTCGGGCTTACTGTGGGATGAAAATAGACCGTGGCATGCCAAGAATGTTGTGGATCATACCAGTGTGGTCTGTTTTATTTTTCATGGGCATTTGGGTGGAAAAATGGGACAAACGGCATGAACAGTGGATTTTGGGGCTAAATCAGTGTGGTATAGCCTATGGTTTTAGGGATGGGACTAGGGTTCGAGCGTGCTGTAGGCTAAAAATCAACTAGGGCATGATAGGGAGGTTGGGGATCATCCCAGTATTGCTCGTTTAATTTTTTGTGGGCATTTAGTTGGACAAAGGGGCGAAACGTCGCGAATGGGGCATTTGCGGGCCAAATCGGTGTGCTATAGCCCACAATTTTGAGGATGGGCCTGGGGTCCGAGAGTGCTATGGGCGAAAAATTGATCGAGGCATGCCAGGGAGGTTAGGGATTGTCCTAGTATGGTCTGTTTAATTTTACATAGGTATTTTGGTGGACAAATGGGCGAAACGGCGCGAACAGGGCATTTTCAGGCTAAATCAGTTTGCTATAGCCCACAATTTCGTGGGTGGCCCCAGAGTCCGGGCATGATGTTGGCCTAAAATAGATCGGGGTATGCCAGGAAAGTTGGGGATCATCCTAGTATGATCTGTTTGGGTGGACAGATGGGCAAAATGGCATGAATGGTGCATTTTCGAGTGAAATCGATGTGCTATAGACCACAGTTTCATGAGTGGGCCCAGGGTCCAAACATACTGTAGGCAAAAAATTGACCGGGGCATGCCAGGGAGGTTGGGGATCATCCCAGTGTGGTCCATTTTATTTTTTATAGGCATTTGGGTGGACAAACGGGAGAAACGGTGCGAATTAGGCATTTTTGAGCTACATCGGTGTGCTATAGCCAACACTTTCGGGGGTGAGCCCGGGGTCCGGGCGTGCTGTGGGCCAAAAATCAACCGAGGAATGCAAGGGAGGTTTGGGATCATCCCAGTGTGGTCCGTTTAATTTTTTGTGGGCATTTTGATGGACAAACTAGCGAAATGGCGTAAATAGGGAATTTTTGGGCCAAATTAGTGAGCTATAGCCCATGATTATGGGGTTGGGCTCTGTATCCGGGCGTGTTATGGGCTGAAAATCGACCGAGGCATGCCAGAGAGGTTAGAGATCATCCCAGTATGGTCCGTTCAATTTTTTGTGGGCATTTGGGTGGATACATATGTGAAACTGCGGGAATGGGGAATTTTTGGGCCAAATTGGTGTGCTATAGTCCATGGTTTTTGGGGTGGACCCAGGGTCCGAGCGTACTGTGGGTTGAAAATCGTTCGTGGCATGCCAGGAAGGTTAGGGATCATCCAAGTGTTTTCCTTTTAATCTTTCGTGGGTATTTGGGTGGACAAACGGGCGAAACGATGCAAACTAGGCATTTTTGGGCCAAATCAGTGTGCTATAGCCCATGATTTTAGGGGTGGGCCCAGGGTCCAGGCATGTTGTGTGCCAAAAATTAACCTGGGCATGCTAGGGAGGTTTGGGATCATCTCAGTATGGTACATTTAATTTTTTTTGGTATTTAGGTGGACAAACCGGCAAAACGGAACAAAGGAGGCATTTTAAGGCTAAATCGGTGTGCTATAGCCCACTGTTTCGGGGGTTGCCTCGGGGTTTTGGCATGCTATCGGCTGAAAATTAATCGGGGCATGCCAGGGAGGTTGGGGATCATCCTAGTGTGGTTCTTTTAATTTTTTGTGGGCATTTGGGTGGACAGACGAGCGAAACAGCATGAACGGTGTATTTTCGAGCTAAATCGGTGTGCTATAGCCCATGATTTTGGGGGTGGGCCTAGGGTCCGAGCATGCTGTGGGCCAAAAATTGATCGGGGCATGCCAGGAAGTTTAGAGATCATCCCAATGTTGTCTGTTTAATTTCTCATGGGCACTTGGCTGGACAAACAAGCAAAACAGTGCACTAACGGGGCATTTTTAGGCTAAATCGGTGTTTTATAAACCATAGATTGGGGGTGGGCCCGGGGTCCCGACATACTATTGACCGAAAATTGATTGGGGCATGCCAGGGTTGTTGAAGATTATCCTAGTGTGGTCCATTTAATTTTTCGTGGGCATTTGGGTGGACAAACGAGCGAAACAACGCGAACGGGGCATTTTTAGGCCAAATTGGTGCGCTATAGCCCACAGTTTTAGGGGTGGGACTGGGGACTGGGCATGGTGTGTACGACAAATTGCCCGGGGCATGCCATGGTGGTTTGGGATTATCCTAGTATGGTCTGTTTAATTTTTCATGGGCATTATTGTGGACAAATGGGCGAAATGCGCCAAATCGATGATTTATAGCCCAAGGTTTTGGCGGTGGGCCAACGGTTTGAGTATACTGTGGGCCAAAAATCGATCAGGGCATGCCAGGGAGGTTGGAGATCGTCCTCGTATAGTGTGTTTAATTTTTTGTGGGCATTTGTTTGGACAAACGGGCGGAACAGCGCAAACGGGGCATTTCCAGGCTAAATCATGTGCTATTGCCCACGGTTTTGGGGGTTGGCTTGGGGTCCGAGTGTTATGTATACCAAAAATCAATTGGGGCATACCAGGAAAGGGTGGACAAACGGTTGAAACAGTTCAATGGTGTATTTTCGGGCTAAATCAATGTGTTATAGCCCACGATTTTGGGGGTGGGCCCAGGGTTCGGGCATTCTATGGGCTAAAAATTGTTTGGGGCATGCCAGGGAGGTTTGGAATCGTCCCAGTGTGGTTCATTTAATTTTTCATGGGCATCTGGGTGGACAAATGGGTGAAACGGCACGAATTGGGCTTTTTCGGGCAAAAGCGGTATGCTATAGCCCACAATTTTGGGGGTTGGCCCGGGGTCTGGGCGTCCTATGGGCGAAAAATAGATCGTGGCATGCTAGTGAGATTGGAGATCATCCCAGTGTGGTCCGTTTAATTTTTCATGGGCCTTTGGGCGAGTAAATGGGCGAATAGGTATCCGAACTAAGCTTTTTTGGGCAAAATCGGTGTGCTATAGCCGATGGTTTGGAGGTGGGCCCGGGGTTCGGGTGAACAGTAGGCCGATAATCAATCGAGGCATGCCAGAGAGGTTGCGGATCATCCCAGTGTGGTCTGTTTAATTTTTTTGTGGGTACTTGGGTGGACAAATGGGCAAAATAGCACGAACGGAGAGTTTTCGAGCTAAATTGATGTTCTATAGCCCACGGTTTCTGGGGTGGGCCTGGGGTCCGAGTGTGCTGTGGGCCGAAAATTGATTGAGGCATGCTAGGGAGGTTGAGAATTGTCCCAGTGTTGTATGTTTAATTTTTAATGGGCATTTGGTTGGACAAACGGGCGAAACGACATGAACGGGGCATTTTCAGGCTAAATTGGTGTGCTATAGAACACGGTTTCGGGGGTTGGTTTGGGTTCCAAGAATGCTGTATGCCAAAAATTGACCTAGACATACCCGGGAGGTTGGTGGTCATCCCAGTATGGTCTATTTTATTTTTTGTGGGCATTTGGGTGGACAAAAGGTCAAAACGGCACGAACGGTTTATTTTTGGGCTATATTGGTGTGCTATATCCATTAGTTTTGGGGGTGCGCCTAGGGTTCGAGTGTGCTGTTGGCTTAAAATCGATCGAGGCATGCCAGGGTGGTTTGGATTATCCCAGTGTGGCCTGTTTAATATTTCGTGGGTATTTTGGTGGACAAACGGGAGAAACGACGTGAATGGGTCATTTTTGGTCCAAATCAGTGTGCTATAGCCCACAATTTTGAGGGTGGGCCCGGGGTCCGGCCGTGCTGTGGGAAAAAAATTAATTGGGGCAGGCCAAGAAGGTTGGGTGTTATCCCTGTATGGTCCATTTAATTTTTCGTGGGCATTTGGGTGGTCAAATGGGTGAAACAATGTAAATTGGGAATTTTGGGGCTAAATCAGTGTGTTGTAGGCCATAGTTTTGGGGGTGGGCCCAGGGTCCGAGCATGCTATGAGCCAAAAATTGACCAGGGCATGACAGGGAGGTTGGGGATTGTCCCATTGTTGTCAGTTTAATTTTTTTGTGGGCATTTGGGTGGACAAACGGGCAAAACGGCGCAAATAGGGAGTTTTTGGCCTAAATCGATGTTCTATAGCCCACGGTTTTGGGGGTGGTCCTGGGGTCTGAGTGTGCTGTAGGACGAAAATCGATCGAGGCATGCAAGGGAACTTGGGGATCATCCTAGTATGGTCTATTTAATTTTTTGTGGGCATTTGGGTGGACAAACAGGTGAAACAACATGAATGGGGCATTTTTAGCCTAAATTGGTGTGTTATAGTGCATGGTTTCGGGGGTTGGCTCGGGGTTCGGGCGTGCCGTAGGATGAAAATTGACAGTGGCATGCCAGGAATGTTGGGGATCATCCCAGTATGGTTCATTTTATTTTTTGTGGGCATTTGGGTGGACTAACGGGAAAAACAACGCAAACAGTGCATTTTGGGGCTAAATCGGTGTGCTATAGCCCACGGTTTTGGGGGTGGGCCTAGGGTCCGGGCGTTCTATGGGCTAAAAATCAACTGGGGCATGCTAGGGAGGTTAGGGATTATCTCAATGTGGTCTGTTTATCTTTTTCATGGCCATTTGGGTGGACAAAGGGGTGAAACATCGCGAATGGGGCATTTTAGGGCCAAATCGGTGTGCTATAGCCCACAATTTTGAGGGTGGGCCCGGTGTTTAGGCCTGCTGTGGGCCAAAAATAGATTGGGGTATGCCAGGGAGGTCGGAGATAATCCTAGTGTGGTCCGTTTAATTTTTCAAGGGTATTTGGGTGGGCAAATGGGCGAATCGGTATCCGAACTAGGCATTTTTGGGCTAAATCGGTGTAATATAGCCGATGGTTTGGGGGTGGCCCCGGGGTTCGGGTGCACAATTGGCCAAAAATTAATCGGGGCATGTACGGGAGGTTACAGATCATCCCAGTGTGATCCGTTTAATTTCTTTGTGGGTATTTGGGTGGACAAATGGGCAAAATAGCACAAACGGGGAGTTTTCAAGCCAAATCGATGTTCTATAGCCCATGATTTCTGGGGTGGGCCTAGGGTCCAGGCGTGCTGTGGGCTAAAAATTGATCGGGGCATGCTAGGGAGGTTGGGGATCATCCCAGTATGGTTCATTTATTTTTTATGAGCATTTGGTTAGACAAACGGGCGAAACGGCACAAACGGGGCGTTTTCAGGCTAAATCGGAGTGCTATAGCCCACGGTTTTGGGGGTTGGCTCAGGGTCTGAGCCTGCTACATCACCAAAATTAACCCAGACATATCAGGGAGGTTGGTGATCATCCCAGTATGGTCCATTTTATTTTTCATGGGCATTTGGGTGGACAAAAGGTCGAACGGCACGAACAGTGTATTTTCAGGCCAAATCGATGTGCTATAGCCATTCGTTTTGGGGGTGGGCCCAGGTTTTAGGCGTGCTGTGGGCTTAAAATCGACCGAGGTATGGAAGAGAGGTTTGGGATTGTCCCAGTGTAGTCTATTTAATTTTTCGTGGGTATTTAGTTGAATAACCGGGCGAAACGACATGAATGGGGCATTTTTGGGCCAAATCAGTGTGCTATAGCCCACAATTTTGAGGGTGGGTCCAGGGTCCTACCGTCCTGTGGGCAAAATATTGATTGGGAAATACCAGGGAGGTTGGGGGTCATCCCTGTATGGTCCATTTAATTTTTTGTGGGCATTTGGTTGGTCAAATGGGTGAAACAGTGCGAATTGGGAATTTTCGGGCCAAATCGGTGTGCTCTAGGCCACGATTTTGGGGGTGGGACTAGGGTCCGGGCATGCTATGAGGCAAAAATTGACTAGGGCATGCCAGGGAGGTTGGGGATTTTCCCATTATGGTCAATTTAATTTTTTTGTGGTCATTTGGGTGGACAAACGGGGAAAATGGAACAAATAGGGAGTTTTTGGGCTAAATTGGTGTTTTATAGCCCACGGTTTCGGGGGTAGGCCCGGGGTCCGAGCGTGCTATGGGACGAAAATCGATCAGCGTATGCAAGGTAACTTGCATATCATCCCAGTGCGGTCTGTTTAATTTTTTATGGGCATTTTTGTGGACAAACAGGTCAAACGGCGCGAACGGGGCATTTTCAGCCTAGATTGGTGTGCTATAGCCCACGGTTTCGGGGGTTGGCTCTAGGTTCGGGCGTGCTGTGGGCTTAAAATCGACAATGGCACACCAGGAATGTTGGGGATAATCCCAGTGTGGTTCATTTTATTTTCCGTGGGCATTTGGGTGGACTAACGGGCAAAATGGCACAAACAGTGTATTTTGGGGCTAAATCGGTGAGCTATAGCCCACAATTTCAGGGGTGGGCTCGGTGTTCGGGCATTTTATACATCAAAAATCAATCGAAGCATGCCAGGGAGGTTTGAGATCATCCCAGTAGGGTCCGTTCAATTTTCTGTGGGCATTTGGGTGGATAAACGGGTGAAACGGCGCGAATGGGGCATTTTTTTTGCTAAATTGGTGTGTGCTATAGCCCACGGTTTTTTAGGTTGGCCCAGGGTTCGAGCGTACTGTGGGCCAAAAATTGATTACCGCACGCCAAGGAGGTTGGGGATCATCCAAGTATGGTCCGTTTAATCTTTTCTGTGTATTTGGGTGGACAAACGGGCAAAACAATACGAAGGGGGTATTTGTGGGCCCAATCGATGTGCTATAGCCCACGATTTCGAGGGTTGGCCTAGGGTCCGGGTATGCTGTTTGCCGAAAATTGGCCTGCACATGAAAGGGAGGTTGGGATCATCTCAGTATGGTCCATTTAATTTTTTGTTCGCATTTGGGTGGACAAACCGGCGAAACGGCGTGAATGAGGTGTCTTCAGGCTAAATCGGTGTGCTATAGCCCACGATTTTGGGGGTTGGCTCGGGTTCGGGCGTACGGTCGGTCGAACATTGACCGAGGCATGCCAGGGAGGTTAAGGATTATCCCAGTGTGGTTCGTTTTATTTTTTATGGGCATTTGGGTGGACCGACGAGCGTAATGGCACGAACAGTGTATTTTCGAGCTAAATCGGTGTGCTATAGCCCAAGGTTTTGGGGGTGGACCTAGGGTCCGAGCGTGGTATGGGCCAAAAATTGATCGGGGCTTGACAGGGAGGTTGGAGATCATCCCAATGTGGTCAGTTTAATTTTTTATGGGTATTGGGGTAGACAAACGGGTGAAACAGTGCACGAACGGGGAATTTTTCGGCCAAATTGGTGTGCTATAGCCCATGGTTTGGGGGTGGGCCGAGGGTCCGGGCGTACTGTTGCCCTAAAATTTATTCGGGCGTGCCAAGGAGGTTAGAGATTATCCTAGTGTGGTCCTTCTACTTTTTTGTGGGCATTTGGGTGGACAAACTGGCGAATCAACGCGAACGGGGCATTTTCATGCCAAATTGGTGTGCTATAGCCCACGGTTTTAGGGGTGGGCCTGGGGTTTGGGTGTGGTGTGTGACAATAATCAATCGGAGCATGCCACGATGGTTGGAGATCATCCTAGTGTGGTCTGTTTAAATTTTTGTCGGCATTTGGAAGGATAAATGGGCAAAACGGGCTAAATCAATGTTTTATAGCCCATGGTTTTATGGGTGGGCTTGGGGTTCGGGCGTGCTATGGGCCGAAAATCGATCGGGGCATGCTAGGGAGGTTAGAGATTTTCCCATTATGGTTCGTTTAATTGTTTGTGGGCATTTAGTTGGAAAAACGGATGAAACGGCGTGAACGGGGCATTTCAGGATAAAGCGGTGTGCTAGAGTCCACAGTTTTGGGGTTTGGCTCGGGGTCCGGGCGTGCTGTGTGCCAAAAATTGACTGGGGCATACTAGGGAGGTTGGTGATCATCCCAGTGTGGTCTATTTATTTTTCGTGGGCATTTGGGTGGACAAAAGATCAAAACAGCGCGAATGGTGTATTTTCTGGTAAATTAGTGTGCAATAGCCTACAGTTTTAGGGTGGGCCCAGGGTCCGAGCGTGCTGTGGGCTAAAATCGACCGCGGTATGCCAGGGAGGTTTGGGATCATCTCATTATGGTCTGTTTAATTTTTTGTGGGCATTTGAGTGGACAAACGGGCGAAATGACATGAATGGGGCATTTTTGGTGTAAATCGGTGTGCTATAGCCCATAATTTTGAGGGTAGGCCCAGGGTCCGGGCATGCTGTGAGCAAAACATCGATTGAGGTATGCCTAGGAGGTTGGGGGTTATCCCTGTATGGTCCGTTTAATTTTTCGTGGGCATTTGGGTAGTCAAACGGGTGAAACAATACAAATGGGGAATTTTCGAGCCAAATCAGTGTGCTCCAGGCCACGGTTTTAAGTGTGGGCTCGAGGTCCGGGCGTGTTGTGGGTCAAAAATTGACCAGGGCATGTCAGAGAGGTTGAGGAAAATCCCAATGTGGTCTGTTTAATTTTTTTGTGGACATTTGGGTGGACAAACGGGCAAAATAGGACAAACAGGGAGTTTTCGGGCTAAATCGGTGTTCTATAGCCTACGATTTTGGGGGTAGGCCGGGGGTCCGAACATGCTGTGAGCCAAAAATCAATTGGGGCATGCCAGTGAGCTTGGGGATCATCCCAATATGGTAGGTTTAATTTTTTGTTGGCATTTAGGTGGACAAACGGGCGAAACGGTGCGAATGGGGCATTTTTAGCCTAAATTGGTGTGCTATAGCCCACGGTTTTAAGGCTTGATTCGAGGTTTGGACGTGTTGTGGGCATAAAATAGACCATGGCAAGCCAGGAATGCTGGGGATTATCCTAGTGTGGTTCTTTTTTTTTTGTGGGCATTTGGGTGGACTGACAAGCGAAACAGCGGGAACGGTGCATTTTCGAGATAAATCGATGTGCTATAGCCCACGTTTTTGGTGGTAGGCCTTTGGTTCAAGCATTCTGTGGGCCAAAAATCAATTGGGGCATGCTAGGGATATTGGAGATCGTCCCAATGTGGTCTGTTTAATTTTTCATGGGCATTGGGGTCGACAAACTGGTGAAACAGTGCGCGAACAGGGCATTTTTGGGCCAAATCAGTATGCTATAGCCCATGGTTTGGGGGTGGGCCTGGGTTTGGGCGTACTGTTGTCCGAAAATTGATTGGGGCGTGCAAGGGAGGTTAGGTATTATCCTAGTGTGGTCCTTTTAATTTTTTGTGGGCATTTGGGTGGACAAACGGGAGAAACAACGCGAACGGGGCATTTTCACTCAAAATCGGTCTGCCATAGCCAATGGTTTTAGGGGTGGGCCTGGGGTTCGGGTGTAGTGTGTCCCAAAAATCGATCGGGGCATGCCACGGTGGTTTAGGATCATCCCAGTGAGGTCTTTTAAAATTTTTATGGATATTTAGGTGGATAAATGGGAAAAACGGGCTAAATCGATGTTTTATAGCCTATAATTTTAGGGGTGGGCCCGGGGTTCAGGCGTGTTGTGGACCAAAAATTAATCGGGGCATGCTAAGGAGGTTGGGGATCATCCCAGTATGGTCCTTTTAATTTTGTGTGGGTATTTAGTTGGACAAACGGGCGAAACAGCGCGAATGGGGCATTTTCAGACTAAATCGGTGTGCTATAGACCACTGTTTTGGGGGTTGGCTCAGGGTCCAGGTATGCTGTGTGCTGAAAATCTACTGGGGTATACCAAGGAGGTTGGTGATTTCCCCAGTGTGGTCTATTTCATTTTTCATGGGCATTTGGGTGGACAAAAGGTCAAAATAGCACGAACGGTGTATTTTCATGTAAATTGGTGTGCTATAGCCCACGGTTTTAGGGGTGGGCCCAAGTTTCGAGCGTGCTATCGGCTAAAAATCAACCGAGGCATGCTAGGGAGGTTTGGGATCATCCCAGTATGGTCTGTTTAATTTTTTATGTGCATTTGGGTGGACAAACAGGTTAAACAACATGAATGAGGGATTTTCGGGCCAAATCAGTGTGCTGTAGCCTGTAATTTTGAGGGTGGGCCTGGGGTCCGAGCGTGCTATGGGCCAAAAATTGACTGAGGCATGCTAGGGAGGTTAGAGATTATCATAGTATGATCTGTTTAATTTTACATGGGCATTTGGACGGACAAATGGGCGAAACAGCGCAAACGAGGCATTTTCAGGCTAAATCAGTTTGCTATAGCCCACAATTTTGGGGGTGGCCCCAGAGTTCGGGCAAGATGTTGGCCGAAAATAGATCAGGGCATGCCAGGAAGGTTGGCGATCATCCCAGTATGATCTGTTTGGGTGGACAGATGGCCGAAACAGCGTGAACGATGCATTTTTGGGTGAAATCGATATGCTATAGACCACGGTTTCGTGAGTGGGCCCAGGGTTCAGGCATACTGTGGGCTAAAAATCGATTGGGGCATGCCAGGGAGATTGGGGATCATCCCAGTGTAGTCCATTTTATTATTTATGGGTATTTGCGTGGACAAATCGGAGAAACGATGCCAATTGGGCATTTTCGAGCTACATCAGTGTGCTATAGCCCACACGGTCCAGGCGTGCTGTGGGCCAAAAAACAACCGAGTAATGCAAGGTAGGTTTGGATCATCCCAGTGTGGTCCGTTTAATTTTTCGTGGGCATTTTGGTGGACAAACGGATGAAACGGCGCAAACAGGGCATTTTTGGGCTAAATTAGTGAGTTATAGCCTATGATTTTGGGGTTGGGCTTGGTGTCCGGGCATGTTATGGGCCAAAAATAGACCAAGGCATGCCAGGGAGGTTAGAGATTATCCCAGTATGGTCCGTTCAATTTTTCATGGGCATTTGGGTGGATACACATATGAAACTGCGGGAACGGGGAATTTTTGGGCCAAATTGGTATGCTATAGTCCATGGTTTTTGGGGTGGGCCCAGGGTCTGAGCGTACTGTGGGTCGAAAATTGATTGTGGCATGCCAGGAAGGTTAGGGATCATCCAAGTGTGGTCCATTTAATCCTTCATGGGTATTTGGGTGGACAAACGGGTGAAACAATGCGAACCGAGCATTTTCAGGCCAAATTGGTGTGCTATAGCCCACAGTTTTAGGGGTAGGCCTAGGGTATGGGTATGCTGTGTGGCAAAAATTAACCAGGGCATGCTAGGGAGGTTGGGGATCATCTCAGTGTGGTCCATTTACTTTTTTATTGGTATTTAGGTGGACAAACCGGCAAAACGGCACGAACGAGGCATTTTCAGGCTAAATCGGTGTGCTATAGCCCACTGTTTCAGGGGTTGCCTCGAGGTTTTGGCATGCTATCGGCCAAAAATTAATTGGGGTATGCCAGGGAGGTCGGGAATCATCCTAGTGTGGTCCGTTTAATTTTTCGTGGGCATTTGGGTGGACAGACGAGCGAAACGGCATGAACGGTGCATTTTTGGGCTAAATCGGTGTGCTATAGCCAATGATTTTTTTGGGGGTGGGCCCAGGGTCCAAGCGTACTGTGGGCTAAAAATTGTTTGGGCGTGCCAGGGAGGTTGGAGATCATTCCAATATGGTCCGTTTAATTTCTCATGCACATTTGGGTGGACAAACGGCAAAACAATGCACTAACGGGGCATTTTTAGGCCAAATCGGTGTGCTACAGACCATGGATTGGGGGTAGGCCCGGGTCCCGACATACTGTTGGCTGAAAATCAATTGGGGCGTGCTAGGGAGGTTGAGGATTATCGTAGTGTGGTCCATTTAATTTGTCGTGGGCATTTGGGTGGACAAACGGGCGAAACAGCGCGAACGGGGCATTTTTAGGCCAAATTGGTGCACTATAGCCCACGGTTTTAGGGGTGGGCCCGGGGTACGGACATGGTGTGTGCCAAAAATTGACCGAGGCATGCTATGGTGGTTTGGGATCATCCTAGTATGGTCTGTTTTATTTTTTGTGGGCATTAGGCTGGACAAATGGGCGAAATGCGCTAAAACGATGTTTTATAGCCCACGGTTTTGGGGTGGGCCCAGGGTTCGAGTATGATGTGGGCCAAAAATTGATCGGGGTATGCTAGGGAGGTTGTAGATCATCCCAGTATGGTCTGTTTAATTTTTTGTGTGCATTTGTTTGGACAAACCGGCGGAACAGCGCGAACGGGGCATTTCCAGGCTAAATCGGTGTGCTATAGCCCATGGTTTCGGGGGTTAGTTTAGGGTTCGAGTATGTTGTATGCCAAAAATCAACCGGGGCATACCAAGGAGGGGTGGAAAAATGGTCAAAACAACGCGAAGGGTGTATTTTTGGGCTAAATCGATGTGCTATAGCCCACGGTTTCAGGGGTGGGCCCAGGGTCCGGGCATGCTATCGGCTACAAATTGTTTGGGGCATGCCATGGAGGTTTGGGATCATCCCAGTGTGTTTTGTTTAATTTTTCATGTCCATCTGGGTGGACAAATGGGTGTAATAGCGCAAATTGGGCCTTTTCGGGCAAAGTCGGTATGCTATAGTCCATAATTTTGGGGGTTGGCCCGGGGTCTAAGCGTGCTGTGGGCCAAAAATAGATCGTGGCATGCTAGGGAGTTTGGAGATCATCCCGGTGTGGTCCGTTTAATATTTCATGGGCATTTGGGCAGGTAAATGGGCGAATCGGTATTCGAACTAGGCATTTTTGGGCCAAATTGGTGTCCTATTACCGATGGTTTGGGGGTGGGCCTGAGGTTCGGGTGTACAGTGGGCCAAAAATCAATCGGGGCATGCCAGGGAGGTTGCGGATCATCCCAGTGTGGTCTGTTTAATTTCTTTGTGGGTACTTGGGTGGACAAATAGGCCAAATAGAACGAACGAGGAGTTTTCGAGCTAAATTGATGTTCTATAGCCCACAGTTTCTAGGGTGAGCCTAGGGTCCGGGTGTGCTGTGGGCCAAAAATTGATCGAGGCATGCTAGGGAGGTTGGGAATTATCCCAGTATGGTATGTTTAATTTTTGATGGGCATTTGGTTGGACAAACGGGCAAAACGGCATAAACGGGGCATTTTCTGGGTAAATTGGTGTGCTATAGAACACGGTTTCGGGGTTTGTCTTGGGTTCCGAGAATGCTGTATGCCAAAAATTGACTCAGACATACCAGGGAGGTTGGTGATCGTCCCAGTATGGTCCATTTTATTTTTTGTGGGCATTTTGGTTGACAAAAGGTCGAAACAGCGGGAACAGCGTATTTTTTGGCTAAATCGGTGTGCTATATCCATTAGTTTTGAGGGTGCGCCCAGGGTTCGGGCGTGTTGTTGGCTGAAAATCAATCGAGGCATGCCAGGAAGGTTTGGATTGTCCCAGCGTGGTCTGTTCAATTTTTCGTGGGTATTTTGGTGGACAAACGGGTGTAACGACACGAATGGGGCATTTTTGGTCCAAATCAGTGTGCTATAGCCCACAATTTTGATGGTGGGCCTGGGGTCCGGTCGTGCTGTGGGAAAAAAAATTGATCGGGGCAGACCAAGAAGGTTGGAGGTTATCCCTCTATGGTCCATTTAATTTTTCGTGGGCATTTGGGTGGTCAAATGGGTGAAACAGCGCAAATTGGGAATTTTCGAGCTAAATCGATGTGTTGTAGGCCACGGTTTTAGGGGTGGGCCCAGGGTCCGAGCATGTTATGGGCCAAAAAGTGACCAGGGCATGCCAAGGAGGTTGGGGATTCTCCCATTGTTGTCAGTTTAATTTTTTTGTGGGTATTTGGGTGGACAAATGGGCAAAACGGCGCAAACAGGGAGTTTTTGGCCTAAATCGGTGTTCTATAGCCCACGGTTTTAGGGGTGGGCATGGGGTCCGAGTGTGCTGTGGCATGAAAATCGATTGAGGCATACAAGGGAACTTGGGGATCGTCCTAGTGTGGTCTGTTTAATTTTTTGTGGGCATTTGGGTGGACAAACAGGTGAAATAGCTCGAATGGGGCATTTTCAGCCTAAATTGGTGTGCTATAGCGCACGGTTTTGGGGGTTGGCTCGGGGTTCGGGTGTGCTATAGGCTAAAAATTGACAGTGCAGTGCCAGGAATATTGGGGATCATCCCAGTGTGGTTCGTTTTATTTTTCGTGCGCATTTGGGTGGAATAACGAGAAAAACAGCGTAAACAGTGCATTTTGGGGCTAAATCGGTGTGCTATAGCCCATGGTTTTAGGGTTGGGCCCAGGGTCCAGGCGTTCTATGGGCTAAAAATCAACTGGGGCATGCTAGGGAGGTTGGGGATCGTCTCAGTTTGGTCTGTTTATTTTTTCATGGCCACTTGGGTGGACAAAGGGGTGAAACATAGCGAATGGGGCATTTTAGGGCCAAATCGATGTGCTATAGCCCACAATTTTGAGGGTGGACCCGGTGTTCGGGCGTGCTGTGGGCCAAAAATAGATCGAGGTATGCTAGGGAGGTTGGAGATAATCCTAGTATGGTCCATTTAATTTTTCAAGGGCATTTGGGCAGGCAAATGGGTGAATCGGTATCCAAACTAGGTATTTTGGGCCAAATCGGTGTACTATAGCTGATGGTTTGGGGGTGGGCCCAGGGTTTGGGTGTACAGTGGGCCAAAAAATAATTGGGGCATGCCCGAGAGATTACGGATCATCCCAGTGTGATCCGTTTAATTTCTTTGTGGGTATTTGGGTGGACAAATGGGCAAAATAGCACGAACAGGGAGTTTTCGAGCTAAATCGTTCTTCTATAGCCCACGATTTCTTGGGTGGGCCCAGGGTCCAGGCGTGCTGTGGACCAAAAATTGATCAGGGCATGCTAGGGAGGTTGAGGATCGTCCCAGTATGGTCCGTTCAATTTTTTATGGGCATTTCATTGGATAAACGGGTGAAACGACATGAACGGAGCATTTTCAGGATAAATCGGTGTGCTATAGCCCACGGTTTCGGGGGTTGACTAGGGGTCCGAGCCTGCTGCATCAAAAAAATTAACCCGCACATACCAGGGAGGCTGGTGATCGTCCCAGTGTGGTCCATTTTATTTTTCATGGGCATTTGGGTGGACAAAAGGTTGAACGGCACGAACGGTGTATTTTCAGGCTAAATCGATGTGCTATAGCCATTCGTTACGGGGGTGGACCTAGGTTCTGAGCATGTTGTGAGCCTAAAATTGATCGAGGCATGGCAGGGAGGTTTGGGATTGTCCCAGTGTAGTCTGTTTAATTTTTCATGGGTATTTGGTTGAACAATAGGGCAAAACGACATGAATGGGGCATTTTTGGACCAAATCGGTGTGCTATAACCCACAATTTTGAGGGTGGGCCCATGGTCCTACCGTCCTTTGGGCAAAACATCAATTGGGGCATACCGGGGAGGTTGGGGTCATCCCTATATGGTCTATTTAATTTTTCGTGGGCATTTTCAGGTTAAATTGGTGTGCTATAGCCCACGGTTTTGGGTGTTTGATCGGGGTTCGGGCGTGCTGTATGCTAAAAATAGACTGGGGTATGCCAGGGAGGTTGGTTATTGTCCCATAGTGGTGGGAAAAATGGCACAAATGATGCATTTTTGGGCTAAATCAGTGTGCTATAGCCTATAGTTTCAGGGTTGGGCCCACGGTCCGGGCGTGCTGCGAGCTAAAAATAGACTGGTGCATGCCATGGAGGTTTGAGATCATCCCAGTATGGTCCGTTTAATTTTTCATGGGCATTTGGGTGGACAAACGGGCGAAACGGCATGAATGGGGCATTTTTGGGCCAAATCGGTGTGCTATATCCCACAATTTCGAGGGTAGGCCTGGGGTCCAGGCGTGCTATGGGCAAAAAATCGACTGAGGCATGCCAGGGTAGTTGGGGATCATCCTAGTGTGGTCCATTTAATTTTTTGTGGGCATTTGGGTAGACAAATAGGCAAAATGGCGCAAACAGGGCATTTTTGGGCTAAATTGGTGAGCTATAACCCACGATTTGGGGTTGGGCTCGGAGTCTAAGTGTGTTATGAGCCAAAAATAGACCGAGGTATGCTAGGGAGGTTGAAGATCATCCCAATATGGTCCGTTTAATTTTTTGTAGGAATTTAGGTAGATAAACGGGTGAAACGACGTGAACGGGGCATTTTTTGGCGAAATTGGTGTGCAATAGCCCACGGTTTTTTAGGTGGGCCCAGAGTCTGAGAGTACTATGGGCCAAAAATTTATCGGGATGTGCCAAGAAGCTTGGGGATCATCCAAGTATGGTCCGTTTAATCTTTCATAGGTATTTGGGTGGACAAACGGGCAAAACGATATGAACAGGGCTTTTTTGGGCCAAATCGGTGTGCTATAGCCTACAATTTCAGGGATGGCCCCAGGGTTCGAGCATATATTTTACCAAAAATTGACCATAGTATGACAGAGAGGTTGGGGGTCATCGCAGTGTGATCCATTTAATGTTTTGTTGGTATTTGGGTGGGCAAACCGGAAAAACGGCGTGAACAGGGTGTTTTTAGGCTAAATCAGTGTGCTATAGCCTATGGTTTTGGCGGTTAGCTCGGGGTTTGGGCGTGCTGTTGGCTTAAAATTGATTAGTGTGTGCCAGAGAGGTTGAGGATCATCCTAGTGTGGTCCGTTTTATTTTTTGTAGGCATTTGGGTGGACAGACGAGCGAAACGGGACAAACGGTGCATTTTTTAGCTAAATCAGCGTGCTATAGCCAATGGTTTTGGGTGTGGGCCTAGTGTCCGAGCATGCTGTGGGCCAAAAATTGATTGAGGCATGCTAGGAAGGTTGAATACCGTTCTAATGTGGTTCAGTTAATTCTTCATTGGCATTGGGGTGGACAAACGGGTGAATCGGTGCGAACGGGGAATTTTTGGGCCAAATGGGTGTGCTATAGCCCATGGTTTGGGGGTGGGCCCAGGGTCCGGGCGTACTTTTGGCCAAAAATTGATTGGAATAATCCACGGAGGTTGGGGATTATCCTAGTGTGGTCCTTTTAATTTTTTATGGGTGTTTGGGTGGACAAACGGGCGAAACAACGTGAAATGAGCATTTTCAGGCCAAATTGGTGTGCTATAGCCCACAGTTTTAGGGGTGAGCCCGGGGTCCGGGAGTGGTATGTGCCAAAAATCGACTTGGGCATGCCACGGTGGTTAGGGATCATCCCAGTTTGGTCTATTTAATTTTTCGTGGCCATTTGGGTGGACAAATAGGCAAAACGGGCTGAATCGATGATTTAGAAGCCACGGTTTTAGGGGGCCCGAGGTTCAGGCGTACTGTGGGCCAAAAATTCATTGGGGCATGCCAGGGAGGTGGGGATCATCCCAGTGTGGTTCATTTAATTTTTTTTGGGCATTTAGTTGGACAAACAGGCATAACGGCGTGAATGGGGTATTTTCAAGCTAAATCGGTGTGCTATAGCCAACAGTTTTGGGGGTTGGCTCGGGGTTCGGGGGTGCTGTGTTGTGAAAATCGATTGAGGCATACCTGGGAGGTTGGTGATCATCCTAGTGCGAAGGGTGCATTTTCAGGCTAAATCGGTGTGCTATAGCCTAAGGTTTTGGGGGTGGGCCCAGGGTCTGGGTGTGCTGTTGGCTAAAATTTGACCGAGGCATGCCAGGGTGGTTTGGGATCATCCTAGTGTGGTCCGTTTAACTTTTTATGGGCATTTGGGTGGATAAACGGCCGAAACAGTGCGAATTAGGTATTTCAGGCCAAATCGATGTGCTATAGCCCACAGTTTTGGGGGTGGGCCCAACGTTCAGGCGTGCTGAGGGCCAAAAATTGATCGGGGCATGCCAGGGAGGTTGGAGATCATCCTAGTGTGGTCCGTTTAATTTTTCATGGGCATTTGGGTGGACAAATGGGTGAAACGGTATGGAAACTAGGCATTTTTGGGTTAAATCAGTGTGCTATAGTCGATGGTTTGAGGGGTGGGCATGGGGTTCGGGCGTACTGTGGGCCAAAAATCAATCAGGGCATGCCAGGGAGGTTAAGAATCATCCCAGTATGGTCTGGTTTATTTTTTTGTGGGTATTT
>JAPEIP010002128.1:0-10307 GCA_026120095.1 Capsicum chinense | reverse complement strand
AAAGGAAAGCGAGAATTGGTA
The DNA here is from genome assembly GCA_026120095.1 of Capsicum chinense. Lineage (NCBI taxonomy): Eukaryota > Viridiplantae > Streptophyta > Magnoliopsida > Solanales > Solanaceae > Capsicum > Capsicum chinense. Next base: position 10,286 of record JAPEIP010002128.1, on the reverse strand, counting down.
AAGGATATTCTTCGCTTGGCTAATCTTGGAGTTCTCCACTTGGACTCTAAGGATAGAGGGGTAATGGTACAGGAAATGGTTTAATCGTCTCTTAGTGCTGAGATCAAGGAGAAGCAAGTGTTGGATCCTGTGTTGATAAAAATTAGGGGCGATGTTGGTTGGCTAAAGATGATGGTGTTTGAGATCAGTATTGATGCTACTTTATGATACTAAGAAAGGTTGTGTGTTCCTGATGTTGATGATTTGTGGCAAAGCATTTTGGCTGACGCACATGAGTCATGCTATGTTGTTCATCTCGGTTCCATGAAAATGTATCATGATCTCAAGGAGATGTATCGGTGAAATGGAATGAAAAGGGACATGGGTGATTTTGTGGCCAAGTACTTGGTGTGTTTACAAGTTAAAGTTGAGCACATAAAACTTGGTGGGTTGTATCAAGAGATTTTTTTGCTCGAATGGAAATAGAAGGTAATTAATATAGATTTTGTTACTGGTCTTCCTCGGTCTCAGAATTAATATGATTTGATTTGGGTCATCGTGAATAGGATGACAAAGTCTGCTCACTTTTTGCCAGTGAGATCTACCTTTTCGGTGCAAAATTATGAGAAGTTATATCTTCAAGAGATTGTGAAGCTATATGGAGTACCTATATAAATTATTTTTGATCTTGACATGCAGTGTAAGTCTCACATCTGGTGGTCTTTTTAGAAAGGGTTGGGTACAATGGTGAGTCTAAGTACTACTTTTCATCCGTAGACGGATGGACAAGCAGAGAGAACTATTCAGACATTGGAGGATATGCTTTGGGCTTGTAATATTGGCTATGGTGGCAATTGGGTTGAGTATCTACCTTTGGTAGAGTTTGTTTACATCAATAACTATAATTCTAGTATTGGTGTGGCTCCTTTTGAGGCATTGTCTTATAGGAAGTATAGATCTTCTATTGGTTAGTTTGAGCTTGGTGAGGCAAATACAGTTTGTTGCGACTTGGTTTACCAGGTTATGAAGAAGGTGAAAGTGATTTGGGATAGACTTAAGGCTGCCCAAAGTCGCCAAAAGTCCTATGTTGATGTTATGCGTAGATTTGTAGTTTGAGGTTGGGGATAAGGTTTTCCTTAAGGTATCTCCCATGAAGAGACTAGTGCAATTTATTAAGAAAGAAAAAGCTCAGTCCCCGATATATTGGTCCTTATGAGATTCTACGGAGGGTTAATAATATTGCTTACGAGTTGGAGTTACCTTCTAGATCTAGTTTGGTTCATCAAGTATATCATGTCTCCATATTGAGGAAGTATCTTGGTGATCATTCTTTGATTGTTCCATTGAAGGGGTTTGGTATCTCATTTTCAAACTTTGTTAAAGATTGGGAATATTTTTGATAATGTAAATGACTCGTGTATGTGGTTACCCCTACATTGTTGGTCATTTGGGGACTAATGCTCCTAGTAGGGGAGGCTGAAACACCCTGGTTCCTGTATCTTAGAAAATTTCCTTGAATTCTGGTCTCTTGACCCAATACGACTCATGGGTATGAGCCATATGTTGGGGTACGGATGGTATGGTCTAGTCGAATGCTGATCAATATTTGTTGGTGGAATGGATTTTAGTCACTGGAATAGGTACAACTTGGTGGCCCGGGTCGTATAGTCGAATACAAATCATTTGGTTTCTTTATTTAACCTTATACTTGGTAACTTAAGTTGGATCTGAGTACGAGTGGCTCACCAGGAGCCATAAGCCAAGGTATGAGTTGTTCCTAGGACTCGTATGGTGAACAGTGTTCAAACCATCTATGATTCTATCTTGCCAGGGATATGGGTGAAGGGTACAGATTATATGTTGTTAATATGAGTTGGGTAGGATGAGCCATAGATTGGACAATGTTTAGTCCAAAGGTTAAGTCTAAGGATATGAGTGATGGGTACCAGTAGCGTCGGAGGGTACGACTCATGAGGGTCAGTCGTACCTTGTGACAAGATTTTGTGCAACTTAAGTTGGGGGTATTTTTGACATTTCTCCACCTACCCTAATAAGGTCACATGACTTCTAACTCTCTTGGGAGGTTATTTACCACATTATTCTATTCATTAACACTTTGAAACTCTTTCTAAACACTCTATAATTTTTGTAATAGCTTTTGGGCAAGAAAGCTAGGGTTTTAACTACAAGACTAATTTGGGGATCTTGTTGGTTGTTTCTCTTTGTTTACATTGTCAATTAAGGAATGTTATCTTTCCTCATTTTTATTTCCAACTAAAGGCATGGTTTTATATAATGTTTTTATAATTTGAATGTTATATAATTTTTGATTTTCAACTATGATTTGGGGATTTTAGTTATAAATGATTGGTTACAGTTTTTCCTTGTTTTAATTATGCCTTTATATGAATAAATGGTGGTTTTGGATAATTGGTTGCATGGGAATGGTTCTTTGATAATGAACTTTGGTTTTGGAAATGCTATGCCCCCGATGTGTTTCATAAAATGCCTTTAACAACATTTTCATTATAATATTGGTTTTTTAATGGGACTTATGCATGGTTTAAACTTGGTAATGGAACCCAATATAGTATGAATGGTTTAAATGGTTTTAAATGGATTGGAAAGTCCTCGGTGGCCATGGTTTTGGTTAATTAGAAGTCATGAAGGCTACATGGAATACCTGAAACCTATATATGGTTAGCTGTGGACAAAACTTGCAAGTTATTGTTGGCATAACGATACCACTATTAATGGCCTTAGTCAATAAATGGTTAATGGATTGGTTAGTTTCTTTTTAATAGTTTTAATTGGGAAATAATGGTGGGGTGTGTAGAAAAGCCGTGGAAGGTAGAGGTTCCCAGGGGACCAAAATTGGAAACTCATATTTGCCGATGTGAGGTTGGTCTTCATGACTATGTGCATGATGTCATACTTTATTATTGGGGTATATACTAGTCATCCCAAGTATTTATTCCCTCGTTATATGGCTTCACGTACTGGGGACCTTTCATTAGGGGGTGCTGAATCCATATGCCGATAGGTGGTTTAAGACGGCAAAGCTATACAACCTAGGTAAAGGTTTAATGGTATGCTAAACCCGGCCACCTTTCCCGACATGGTTATATATATATGTATGGTTGTATGCATATGAATGGTTTTACTTGATTTTATAAATGACATTATTTTATCCTTATCCTAAGTTCATGCTAGCGATCACTCACTAACTCTTCTTCGGGAAGCTGTATACCCACGCTATGTAGCACCGGCCATTATACTCTTCCTATATAGTGATTGACTCAGGTATGGCTATTGGATTAAAGTGGTGAGATTCCATCTTAAAGGAAGGCTCCATTTTATGTTATGGATATTCTTAGACAGTTAGATTTATTTCTGGATGTTGGTGTTGGCTATGATTGGGGGCATGTCCCAATCGGATATTCTTACTCTTTTGGTTAGAGGCTTTATGGTACTTCTATGGGTCGGAATGAGTGGGATCTGTATTGGTGTTTGCCTTAATATTGGCATTAGAATTGAGGATGACATCATTGGACATAATTTCTCAATATACCATCATATTTAATTTTAGTATAAATCATATTATGTTTTGGAACTTATTTGGTTAATGCCTGGTTTATGGCCCATGTTTCAAAATTGGTTTGGTTCGGTATGGTTTATACAGTTTGGTGTGATAGGATGACTTGGTAGGGTTGGTCTAGGAATAGGCCTATCCCAAAGTCAGTCCTTGTGCAGTTATGCTATCTTGTTATATGTTCGGTACTCAGCCGACTAAAGGTATGCTAATGGTGGTTGGGTAATAGGGGGTAGTCCTCGGTCTTGGTTGGACTTGGGATGCCCATTATGAAATACCCTAGTTTCTGGACCTTAAAATTTCCTGGAATTCTGATCTCCGGACTCAGTACGACTCATGGGTACGAGCCGTATGTTGGGGTTCGGGAGGTATGATCCAGTCGTATACTGACCAGTGTTGGTTGATGGGATGGATTTTGGTTATTGGAATGGATAAGACTTAGGGATACGAGTCATATTGGTGGTTACAGATAGTTTGGTTCTTTAACTTAATCTTAGATTTGGTTACTTAGGTTGGATCTAAGTACGAGTGGCTCAATATGAGCGGTAAGCCATGGTACGAATCGTTCCAGGGATCATATGGTAGACAGTGTTCAATCCTCTAGGTATTTATTTTTCCAGGGATACGAGTCATAGATACATATCATATGATATGGTTACAACTTGGTTGGATGAGTCATATACTTGACAGTGTTTGGTCCAAAGATGGAGGTTCAGGATACGAGTGATGGATACCAATCATATCGGAGGGTACAACTTTTGTGGATCAGTTGTATCCCTGTGACTGGATTTTTTTTGCAACTTAAGTGGGGGTATTCTGGACATTTTCCCACATATCCTAATAGTTTCCCACGACTTCTAATTGACTTGGGAGGTTATTTACCCTATTATTCTATTCATTAACACTTCGAAACTTGTAATACCCCAAAAATCAAGACCAATATTAGATCTATGCTTCAAGATCATGCAAAATAAATTATGGTACTTTGGTAGTTTTAAGAGTGAGTAGATGTATATTAAGGCCTCATATAACTTCTAGCTTTTAGATAAATCAAAATACCTCTTACCGATTGAGTTCTTGGGAAGAATGTTGCTATAGTCACTTCAAATGAGCATTTCTTTATTACTTCTAAGAGTTTATTAGGTCATTACCCATACACTGATAGATAATTGAATTAGCATTCCATGATACCAATTTTTCCTTAATTCGATATCGGGGTAAAATGGTATGCCTGAAAGGTGTCTGTCTGCCGAGGTACGACGACCAAGGTGACGGACCGTCAAACTCGTGATAGCCTATCAAGACAAGCCGTTAATATTTGGTAGAGAGGTCATTTTATGGCCATATACCGATGGTTTGAGTGACGATTAGTCACCAGAATGATGGTTCGTCACCCAGACCATCAATCAGACCCGTTCAATGACGTAATGACAATTTTAATGAGATTTTTGGTTCTTTTCCCACCCTTTTAACCGCTAATTCCATAAAATTAAACAAAATAACTCCTCATTCATCCTAAACATCAAAATTAGGGTTTCTATCAAGATCATTCCCCAAGAAAAAGATTCAAGCCCCTTCTTCAAGAAAACTCAATAATCTAAGTGTCACCATTCAAGAACCTTTAAGAAAAGTTATTCTCCTTCAAGATTTAAGATTTTGAGGTCTGTTAGATGTTCATCCATGGGCCGTTTTTGCCCATCGATTCAAAGAACCCAATTTCAGGTTTAAAAGTATGATTTGTACATATTTTTATGAATTATGTCCATGACCTTTCACGAATTTCAAATTTTATATCATGTTTACATGAAATTGTAGTAGTTGTTAAACCCTACATGTTTGAATTGTGTTGTTTGCTTATTTAATTCTTAATTGGTGATTTAGTATCAAAATCATGCTACTACTACATGTTTAAAACTATTACCATGCTTAAGCCATGCATTGCAATTGTTTGATGAAATGCCTCAAAGAATAAGTTTTGAATATTGACTACATGTCATTTCCTCAAAGATTTAGTATGATCTTGTTGTTATTGATAGCGATTCCTGAGGGTTATGAATACCCAAAAACATAGCTGTTTACTTAGTCTCAGTATCTTCAAAATCGTTTTAGATATGTAATAAGCATTATCAATTCAGTCAGTTATGATAATCAATTAAACTTAGATTAGTTCAGTATTCTGAGTAAATTTAGTTGGGAGAAGGTTTTAGCACCGAGAGAATTTAGGGATAATGTCTTCCCCCTTAGTCAGGAAGAATCGTTAGTAGAAGTCCTTGTATTCTAGAACTATGTAGCCACCACAGGATATAAGGAGTCACCCATCAGTTAGGCTTGATTTCCTCTCTGGGGCCACTTGTCAGTTAGGATTGATACTTTGGTCCTTCAGTATATTAGTTTAGTAGATCCACACAGCCATTGTTAGTACTCGTTGCATGGTATTGACACCCTTCCAACTAGGGTCACAGTTTGGACCGCAATTATCTCAAGATCTGGGCATGTCATTAGATGATATTCCCATAGTCTCAAACCAGTATTCAGTACAGAGTTTAGTTTTAGGTTTACTTGACCATAGTATACAGTTATCAGTTATTCTATTATCAGTATGTTAGTATTTCAGTTTAAAGACTATTTCAAAATCATATTATATGCTTGGTCATGCATTATCAGATTTCTCTGTTTTGATGCATTTTTACTCTGCTACCTTATGCTATTAATTCATTAAGTTATTTTACATGCACATGAACCCATGCATATTAGCCTAACCTCATCTAGCATGCTTGTACATACAAAGTACTGATCACATACTTATTTATTGTGCTATAATGTTTAATATTGTAGGATAGAGCGCACAGATTCCCGATCATACTTAGACATTCCAACGTATCAGCAACATTAAAAATGGTGGGTCCTCATCTATTAAAGACATGGTTGTTATTTTAGTTTATTTCAGTATTTTATTTCATTTGGATAGTTAGAGTGAGTTGGGGCCTATCCCATCAACTCTCTTTCAGACAGTTTTAGAGGCTTTCAGACATTTTAGACAATCAATCAGTTACCGGTCTTTTCAGTCATATTTTCAATAATTTCACATATGTTTCAGACTTTTGGGTTTTTAGTTGTATTAATTTAAGATTTAAAACCTTAAGGCGTATTCAGTTACTCTTCACATGTGTATTTTGCTATTATTTTTAGTGCTCACAGCAGGTACCAGTTCATAGGTTAGCTTGTGGTCTTTCGGGACCGTAAGCAATGTGTGGTGTCGAGGGTATACATCTGGGGCATTACAAAACTCTTCCTAAACACTCCATAATTCTCTCAAGGGCTTTTGGGAAAGGGGAACTAAGGTTTCCTCATTGATTATTATACTTAAAGGCATGGTTTATATGAATATTTTCATGGTTTTACTATTACATAATTTTCGATTTCAAATATAATTTAGGGGTTTTGATATTAATTGGTTAGTCATGGTTCACATGGATTTAATTATACTTTTTGTGCATTAATGGTGGTTTTTAATAATTGGATTTCATGGGAATGGTTTAATAGGAATTGGAATTGGAATTGGTTTTGGTCATATTATGCCCCCAATATGTTTGACAAAATATTTAAGAAGATATGCTCATTGAATTAACTTCTTTTAATGGAACTCTTGCATGTTTTAAACTCGGTAAATGAATTATGCATGGTTTAAAGGTTTGGAAAGGCTAAAGTCTAAATGGGTTATGCTTGAGGGGAACATGGAAGTCTGCCAAGTGATTTAATATGGTAAATGGAAGGGCACTTGAAAATCTCCTTCAACCTAAAAATGGTAGGCTATGGATGATAATTGCAAGTAAGGTTGGTATGAAGATACCAATTTCATTGGCCTTGGTTAATAAATGAATAATGGTTTGGTTATTTGGAAATTAGTTTTAATTGGGTAATAATGACGAGATATGTAGCAAAGATGTGAAAGGTGGAGGTCTCAGGGGGACCAAAACTTAAAACTCATATTTGCTGATATGAGGTTGGTTTTTGTGACTATGTGCATGATGTCGCACTATTTTTGGGGGATTAATAGTCATCCCATGCGATATTTCCCTTTTCATGAGGCTACACGCACTGAGGCCCTTTCAGCAGGGGGAGCTGACCCCATATAGCCCGTGGATGGTTTAGGATGAAAAAGCTACAGAGCCCAGGTAAAGGTTTTAAAGGCATGGTAAACCTGATCCCTTTTCCCGGCATGGTGTTATGTATATATACATATATATATGTTTGTATTGATGTGTGCATAAGGATGGTTTCACTTGGTTTTATAAGTGAAATTATTTTATCCTTACTGTACGATCATGCTAGCAGTCACTCGCTAGCCCCATCTACTTGCGGCTATATACCCATGCTATACAGGAACCGACCGTTCTCCTCCTTTTACATAGTGATTGATTCGGGGATATCATTTGGACTGAAGTGGTGAGCTTCCATCCATTTGAAAGGCTCCACTTCGTGTTATGGCTATTTCTAAACATTTTTGTTTTATTTTGGATATTGATTTTCGCTATGGTTTGGGGCGTGTCCGAACTGGATTTCATTATTCTTTTGGTTAGAGGCTTTGTGGTACTACTACGGGTTGGAATAAATGGGATCTGTGTTTGTGTCGGCCTGGGCATTGGAATAAGCTAAAAGGCTGACATCGTTAGACGATATTATTGGTTGTTCCATCCTATTTTATTTTGGGATTGATTATAACTTGTTTTGAATTATCCTTAGTTATGGCGTTGTTTATGGCCCTTGTTTTGGTATAGTTAGGTATGGTTGGATTATTGGTATGGGATGATTGGACTCAGTTGGGTCGGTCACGATTGTGATCTATTCCCAAATAGTTTATATGAGTTGTACACGGTCTTGTTACATACTTGGAATTCAGCCAACTCAGGGCAGGCGGCATGAGGTTGGGTTGGGTAACAGGGGTGGTCTTTGATCCTGGACGGTCTTAGGATGCCCTTTAGGACAAGGCCCCATTGTGGGTCATGTCACAGTACGACAAGTACCCCAGTCAGGTCGTGTCATTATGGTTTTTATAGGCTTCAAAAATTGTATAGTTGCCTCAATCAATATTTGATGATCCGTGATCTCAATGACAATTTGGACTTCACCAGTAGATCCAGAAGGTTCAATTTGGATTAGTAGTGAGATTGGTTTATTTTTAGACCAATACATCTCATTTTTATCATTTTCTTGGAAAATAATGAAAAAGAGGTCGCAGGGGTTAATTTTTTTAGAATAATCTTTTCCAAGAAGTCAAAGTCATCATTGAGTCCAAAACATCAAAATTAGCATAGTAATATGTATGGTTTGTTATTGTTCGGTCCCAAATGAATCTCAAGGGTCAGCTTGGAGAATTCAAAGTCATGGAAAATCAACAAATTCACTGATTTCTAGTGTTTGGAAGGTCCTTTGAGAAGGAATTTCCCCTTTATCACAATCGTGAGGTGGTGTTTATGATCAGAATAGGTGTACGAGTACTTCTTCTCAAATACAATGAGGCTGTCGTGAACAAATAGCCAGAATCATCAGTCTTCACAAACACAAATCCTTGGTTACGAATACAAATCTAATTTAGCATCCCAGTTAGCATTGATCCTTGCAAATGCAAAAGGTTGGCCAAGTTCATGAGGCACCACTTACTAAATGGTATAAAATCCCCATTTCATATTTTCCCATGATTTTAGACCTTTGAGCTTCAAGCTTGGGCAATTCTTGAGAATTTCTTCGTTATTTGAGATAGGCTACGCTCCAAAACCTTATTCTCCTCGATTATATCATCAAAGACACCTTTAATCATGATTTCAAAATGAAAAATTTAAAGTTTTTACTCATAAATCTTAAAAAGGATTTTTTTCCTATTCGGATCTCATTTTTTGAACCCATTTTGGACCCAGCGTAAATATGGGCAATATGGGTATTAATAACTAATTTTGAAGTGTAGATTCTATATTGTAAAGTCGTGGTTGATTCTGAGGCTGTTTATAAGGGGAAAACTCTAGGGTAAAGGACACTAGGCTTGGATTTCATCATTTTGAGGTAGGTTGTCGCATAACTTACTTTAGATTGAACTGGGTAGTTAATGTATAAGTAAATCATGATATGAGTTGGGAAGAGTTACTATGGTGATTATATTTTAATAATATTATTATTGTTGTGTACTTTTGTGGGGGTTATACTCGATTGTTGTTTACTTGTGATATCTGACGTTGTGTGTTACATGTGTGAGGCCTTTATTTGACATCATTAGCCTTATTGTTGTCCCGACCGAAGCCGAGGCCTTGACCGCAAATGGCATCCTGAACCACAAAGTCTTGAGAGACCCCTTAGCATACTATCATAAGCATAATCCATACATAAATCAAGTGCGGAAAATATAATAATTTTCAATGGAAACATATAAACCAAAATGTGTCAACAAAATTTGGATGATAAAATATTCAAATTTCATTTTACACCAGTCTATGAAGCCTCTACTGAACTGAAACACTAGTCTGACTAAATCGGGACAAAGCCCCTGGCCGAACCATGAAACTGACTGAGATTACATATAGATAGATGTCTTCTAGTTTAAGGGAGGCTTACCAAATTCTGGAAGTCTAGAAACAATCTACTACTGAGTTGGACCACGGGACTGAGCCTCTGAACTTATAGATAGGGAGGTCAATACTTAAAAGTACTGGTATATCAAAAAACC
>JAPEIP010002127.1:0-12601 GCA_026120095.1 Capsicum chinense | reverse complement strand
ATTTGGATGAAACCAATTGCATTGGAAAGAAGACTCAAAGATCTTTCTTTTGATAGGTTGTATCTCTCCCAGTTCATTATATTAAGGGAGTTATGAGCGTTCAAAGTTGACCCAAAAAACTGGCAGGCCTCAGTAGTTTGTGTGCAGGAAATTTCCTGCACATTTACTATTCACCATATCCCGGCCACCGTTTTATAGTTTCGAACGTGCTCGATTATATCCGAAACTTATCCATTTTTGGAAATATTTATATCGTTGGAAAGATTATTCAATAACCTCGTATGGAACCATCGACGGGCAAATTCCGGTATAAATAAAATAAAAAATTAATTCCATATAAATAAGATCAATACACGTACTTGAATACGCCAATACATGTACTTGAATACGGGGTGTTACAGCAAGCATCAAGGGAATCTCCTTACAAGGCTAAACACTTCATGTACTTAGATATTTGAAAGGAGATCCTAGTTTGGGAGTTTTCTTGTACAACAATCTCGACTTCAGAATTTCAGCCCATTGTGACTCTGATTGGGCTGCATGTCTTGATTCCAGAAGGTCTATCAGTGATTTTATTATGTTCCTTGGAGATTGCACTGTTGGTTGGAAATTAAAGAAACAACCTACAATTTTATTTTCATTAATAGAGATAGAGTACAGATCTATCAGAAAGGTGGTTAGAGAATTAGTTTGGTTAGAAAGGCTACTTGTCGAGTTTGATAGATCTCCTCCTAAGCCTATACCTGTGTTGTCTCATGTTTTGATGATGACTAGATGATATTGGAGGATCAGGTCCCTTGCATACTTTGCACAGGTACAATTGTCACACTCTGAACAGTTTTGTCCGCTAGTACAACAACTGGTAGATGTATAGTGTACCAGAATGGAAACCTGGTCCATTCAAAATTCTATCACTCTATTCTACACTACTATAAATACTCTTTCCTCCATAGTTTTGGCAAATTGGAGAATTCTATGTTGGCAATGAAAACTTTCTAAGCTCAAGTTCTAAATCTTTTACTGCTTATAGTATAGGTGTTCTTGAGTCAAGTACTATAATTAATTTACTCAAAGATTAAGAGTAAAGCCATTTTTTGCTGTTGAGTTCTTAGGTTCAGTGACCTAAATTTGTGTTGGTTAGAGTTAACCAATATTGAGTGTCAAATTGACAGAGATATCAAGAGGTGATTCTAATAGATTTATTACAATTAGATAAACTTAAAGTTAAGTTCAAATGGAGACTGTAATCAAGATGAGTTTTAATTATAGTGGAGTTTGAGTACCTATGAATGTAGGTTGTGGTTTTTCCTTCCTTGGGCAATGTAATACCCCTTACTTCTTCCTAGCTTGAATCATCCTGAGTATGTTAGAAAGTTAAGTTGAAAGATGAATCCACTTTCATATATGTAGAGTTTTTAAGATTTTAACTTTTTGTCATATGGGAAATTGAATTAACTTTCCAATGATACCAATTTTATTCGAATACGGTATCGGGGAAGAAAGTTATGGACGTTTTACATAAAGTAGTCAAAACTACCCAGGTGCAATGATGAGGGCCGATAGACCATCGAGAAAGTGATGGACCATCGCCTAAATCGTTGTAGCGGAGGCAGTGAGACCACCTTTGGCCTAAGGGCGACGGCTCAAGCCAACGGACCGTCGAGCTAGTGATGGACTGTCGTCCAAGCCGTCACAGCAGCGGCAGTGAACCCCTATTCTGCCCAGGTGCGACAGTCAGGACCGACGGACTATCGACCCAGCGATGGACCATCGCATAGTTCGTTCATTTATTTTAAAGTCATTTTTAAAAGGGTATTTGGGTCTTTTCTACCCGTTTTAACCTTTAATTATATCAGATCAAGGCTCATAAGTTCATTATCCATCTACAATATCAAATTAGGGTTTTCTTTCAAGGATAGTCCTCAAGAACAAAAAACCTTAGGTGTTTAATTCCAAGTCAAGAATTTAAGTTTTCCTCCATCAATCTTCAAGAAATCATCCACCCAGGTATGTCATGTGTTGATTCATGGGTCCCTTTCACCCATGAAACTCAAGAATCTCTTTTAAAAATGCAAGATTTGTGTATGTATGAATGTTCATGATTTAAATAGAATTGACATTCATGTTCATGCTGTTATTGGGTTTTGATTCATGTTTGAAATTACATATTCCAATAATTGACCCTAGGATGTGATGATTTGCATAATAATCATGATAAACCCTTAAATTTATACGTTGATCTGTGTATCCATGATTGTTAGACGTGTTGATGATTGTATAACCAAGCATGCTCCCCATGTGTTCGATTAAATGCCTATGGGAAGGAAAAGTTCCATACTAGCATGATAATATGAAATCCCCATTTATGTACAAGCTTATGCATGTCAAGTGTTTGATGAAATGTCTTAGTCAATGAGTTATGGATATATGTGTGGCCATTGTGGTGCTTTAGAACTTGTACTTCTTGAATTATCCAACTTATTGTATTATGGATTGTGATATTGGTCATGTATTCAAGAAAGTCATGCTTTGTCATTTTTATGCTATCGAGTCCTGGGGGTACTTATACCCGACAATTAGCTATGTGCCTAGAGCTAGTGTCATGTTTTCAAGATACTCTCAGTCGAGCCATGTTCATAGAAATTCAGTCAGTCATGTGACTTAAGAAATCTCAGTAATCTCAGAAACCTCAAAAATTTAGTAATCTCAGTAGTATTTCATCAGTCAACGGAACTCAGTTAACTCAGGACAGTCAGTTCAGTTAATCATTTTCAGTGTCTATCTAGATGGGAGTAGAAATTAGCACCGAGTGAAACCAAGGATGGGAACTCACCGAGGGTGTGATTCTTAGAAGAAATCCTTGCGTTCCAGAACTACGTAGCTAGCGTAGGTTGAGACATCATAGCCTGTTATATGAGGGCAGATGAGGTGGCTTAACCTGTTATATAAGGGTTCTCACCATTCTCACTAGAGTTACCTATTATATGAGGGTTATTCACAGATTGTCCTTAGCAGTGGTGCGGTATTGACACCCTTCTAATTAGGGTTACTGATTGGATCCCAACTCAGCCATAACGGCGTATTTGGGGCATATCTGTTAGATGACTACTTCCCACAGTTTTAGTACAGAATTAGGACTGTCAGATATAGTCATTCTGTTTCAGTAATAGAACTCAGATAGTTCTACAGAATTCAGGACTGTCAGATATAGTCAACTCAGAAAAGTATGGAGCTCAGCTAGTTTCATCAGAATCTAGACTATCAGATACAGTTGTTCAGTCTCAGTTATTTTAGTTATACAGTTATCAATATCTCATGTTATCAGTACTCAGGTTCAGTAATCATGTTGTCACAAACTCAGTTACAGGTATTATGTATTCATGCATGAATTCTCATGTTCATGTCATTCAGTCAGTTAGTATAGTTCATGCTTGTGAACCCTTTGCATTCAGCCTACCAAACAAGCATACTAGTACATTCCAACGTACTGACACATTTTTGCTTTGGTGTTTTGTACCATATTTTTAGAAGCATAAGCTCTAGATTATCAGTAGCATTCCTATCTCAGCAGTCAGAGTTAGAACTGAGTCCTCATCCTTTGAGGACATGACCATTAATTTACTGTCTTATTAATTAATTTATTTTAATAGTTGGAGTTAGTTGGGGACATGTCCCATCAACTCCTTATTTAGATTGTTCAATCAGTTAGAGGATTTTTAGACTAGCATGTTCAAATAGTTATATCAGTTGTTTTGGGTATTTCATACCTCTCCAGATGTTATGTTTTATCAGTTATGTTACAGTTTTGAACCTTATGGCCTTTCAACCTTTATTTCTGCATTTGTATAGTATATTATGCAGTGTATAGGTACAGATATCAGTCATGGGTTAGATTATGGTCCTTTGGAGTCATGAGCATCGTGTAGCATTTCAGGTACCAGATTTGGGGTGTTACAAACTTGGTATCATAGCCTAAGGTTCAATAGTATCCTAGGAAGCCTGAAAGTCGCATCAAGTAGAGTCTTGTGCATGGGTGTGTTGCGCGCCACATTTATGTGTAGGAGGCTATTAGATGTTTTAGGAATAGTTTTCCTTTTTCCAGTATTCATTTCACACCAGTGAGCGTAATCTCAAGTCAATATCTCAGTCTAATTAGTTCCTCCCTTTCTTCTACAGAATATTCCTCCAAAAAGAAAAAATGGGAATCAGCCAGCCCCTCAGCTCAAAGATCCTTTAGGTGAACATGTCTCTCATGCAGAGTTCAGAGATGTATTCACTACTCTTGCTCAGTCAATTGCTGCTCAGAATGAACGACCAGCTGTCGTTCCGACCAACCCAATGGCCACTTCAGCTGAAGCCAAGATTCAAAACTTTACCCAAATGAATCCTCCATCCTTTCTTAGGTCTAAGTCAGATGAGGACTCTCAGGAATTTCTTGATCAAGTTCAAAAGGTTATGGATATCACGAGGGTTACTTCTAGTGAGAGTGCGGAGCTAGCTGTATACTAGTTACATGATGTTTCTCACACTTGGTACAAATAGTGGAAGTTAAAGAGGGCTATAGGTGCAGGGCCTATTGAGTAGGAGGAGTTTGGTACTACATTATTATATAGATTCTTTCCCCTAGAGCTGAGAGAAGCTAAAGTGTTACAATTTATTAACCTCAGGTAAGGCAACATGATGGCGAATGAGTATTCTTTTAAGTTTACTCAATTAGCCAGATATTCTCCTCATGTGGTTATAGATAGCAGGTCTAAGATGAGTAAGTTTGTTTCTGGGGTGAATGATAGTATAGTCAATGAGTGTAGGTCCGCGATATTGAATAGTGACTTGATCATAGCTAGGCTTATGATCCATGCTTAGCAGATAGAAGTGCAAAATATTAAGATGAGGGAGAAGCAAAATAAGAGAGCAAGGATAGGTAGTTTTGACTTTGCTTAGACCAAATCAGAAGGAGGAAGCCGTTCTCAGTTTTGTCCTAAGTCAGCAGTTCCAGCTCCTTATTCAGCTAGTGCTCCAACTTCTAAGTTCAAGGATGGTAATAGAGATAGGGTGCCAGGCTCTAAGTCTTAGGGCAGTATCAGCAGTGCCTGCACCTATCCTCTTTTCCATACTTATGGTAAGCACCATTAGGATATTTATAGAGCTGGCAGTGGTATTTGTGTTGGATGTGGCAAGCTAGGCCACAGAGTCAGAGACTGTCCTCAGCCAGGTCTCAGGGTCAGCTGAACCGTTCCTCACAGTCTGGTCATCCAAACCAGTAGGGTGCCACCTCTAGCACTACTAGTGGGCAAAGCCCAAATCAACTTTATGCTCTCCAGTCCCAACAAGATCAGGAAAATTCTCCTGATGTGGTTACTGGTATGTTACAGATCTTTCATGTGCATGTTTACGCTTCGCTAGATCCGGGAGCTTCTCTGGATTTTGTTACTCCCTATATAGCAGTTGATTTTGAAGTCAGTCCCGAAATTTTAGAAGAGCCCTTTTTAGTCTCTACCTCAGTGGGTAAAACTATCATATCCCGGTGGGTATACAGGAACTGCCCGATTATGATATTTTAGAAAGTCACTTCAATAAACTTAGTCAAATTAGAGATGATTGATTTTAATATCATTCTCGACATGGATTGGCTTCATTCCTGCTATGCCACAGTTCACTGCAAAAATAGAATAGTCCAGTTTCAGTTTCTGAATGAACCTATCCTAGAGTGGAAGGGTAGCACTTCAGCTTTCAGAGGTCAGCTTGTTTCCTAATTTTGGGCAAGGAAAATGATATCTAAATGATGTGTCTATCATATTGTTCGAGTTAAGGACACTAGTTTTGAAACTCCCAGTCTTGATTCAGTCTCAGTCATAAATGAATATTCAAATATCTTTCTCGAAGATCTTCTAAGATTTTTTCTCGAAAGAGAAATAAACTTCGGCATTGATCTTATTCCAGATACTCAACCTATATCTATTTTTCCATACAGAATGACATCAGCAGAACTTAGATAATTGAAAGAGAAGTTGAAGGATCTCTTAGATAAGGTATTCATTAAACTCAACGTGTCCTCGTAGGATGCACCAGTCTTATTCGTGTGCAAGAAGGACGGTTCCCTCAGAATGTACATTGATTACCGTCAGCTCAATAAAGTCACGGTCAAGAACAAGTATCCACTTCCCAAAATTGATGACTTATTCTACCAACTTTAGGGTGCCAACTATTTTTCTAAGATAGACCTCAGATCAGGCTATCATCAGCTCAGAGTCAGAGAATATGATATTTTAAAAACAGCCTTTCATACTTGGTATGGTCACTTTGAATTCTTAGTTATGTCTTTTGGTCTTAACAATTCCCCAGCAACTTTCGTGGACTTAATGAACAGTGTGTTCAAGCAGTACTTGGACATGTTCGTCATAATCTTCATAGATGACATCCTTATTTATTCCCGTAGTAAGCGTGATCATGCAGACCATCTCAGAATCATACTTCAGACTCTCAGAGATCATCGGATATTTACTAAATTCAGTAAGTGTAAATTTTATCTAAGGTTAGTAGCATTCCTTGGTCATATTATTTTCGGTGATGCCATTACGGTTGATTCTCAAAAGACCGAAGTAGTAAGAAACTAGCCCAGACCTATCTCTCTATCAGATATCAAGATTTTCTTGGGTTTGGATAGCTATTACAGATGGTTTATTAAGGTATTTTCTTCTGTTGCATCTCCTATGTTTAGGTTGACTCAAAAAAAGTAAAGTTTCAGTGGTCAGTTCCTTACGAGAAGAGTTTTTAGGAGTTGAAGACTCGACTCACCTCAGCTCCAGTCTTAACTTTTCCAGATGGTCTAGATGGGTTCGAAGTGTATTGTGATGAATATTAGGTTTGGGTTGTGTCCTCATGCAGTATGGTAAGGTCATAGCCTATGCCTCTAGACAACTTAAACCTCATGAGAAGAATTATCCTACTCATGATTTTGAGTTAGCAGCTGTAGTATTTGCCTTAAAGATTTAGAGGTATTATCTATACTGAGTTCATGTGGATGTGTTCGCAGATCATAAGATCCTTCAGTATGTCTTTTCTCAGAAAGATCGCAATCTTTGTTAGAGAAGGTAGTTAGAGCTCTTGAAAGATTATGACATGAGTGTCGTTTATCATCCGAGCAAGGACAACGTCGTGGCTGATGCTCTCAGTAAACTATCTATGAATAGTGTTGCTCATGTTGAGGACAGTAAGAAGAAGTTAGCTTAAGAAATCCTTCAACTTGCCAGACTAGGCATTCGCTTAGTCGATTTAGAGGAGGGTACCATATGGGTTCAGAGTAGTTCAGAATCATCTCTAGTTTCCAAGGTAAAAGAAAAGCAATATAGAGATCCCAGTCTAGTCAAGTTGAAAGAGTCAGTCAAGGATCAGAAAGTAGAGGTTTTCTTCCAAGGGGGAGATGGTGTTCTGCATTGTCAGGGTTGTCTGTGTGTTCCAGGTGTAGATGACTTAAGGCAGCAAATTATTGCAGAAGTGCATGGTGCGCGCTACTCTATTCATCTAGGGGCTACAAAGATGTACCATGACTTGCGTGAAATCTATTGGTAGAGTAGGATAAAGAGATATGTTGCAGAGTTTGTGGCTAAGTGCTTTACATGTCAGCAGGTTAAGACAGAGCATTAGAAACCTAGTGGGTCCATAGAAAAGTTTAGTATTTCTACTTGGAAATGGGAAGAAGTGAACATAGACTTCAAGGCGGATTTGACTTGTACTCGTCTCCAGCATGATTCAATTTGGGTCATTATAGACAGGATGACCAAATCAGCTCATTTTTTCCCAGTCCATACCTCTTATTCAACCGAGGATTACGCCAAACTCTACATCAGAGAGTTGGTCAGATTGCACGGTGTTCCATTATCTATTATCTCAGATAGAGGTACCCAGTTCACCTCTTATTTCTGGAAATAATTCCAAAAGGGTATTGGTACCCAAGTTCGTCTCAGTACAACCTTTCATCCTCAGACAGATGGTCAAGCAAAAAGGACCATTTAGACTTTAGAAGATATGCTAAGGGTGTGTGCAATTAATTTCAAGGGTAGTTGGGATGACCACTTGCCTTTGATTGAGTTTACATATAACAACAACTATCATTCCAGTATTTGGATGGCTCTATTCGAAGATCTTTATGGTAGAGATGTAGATCTTCAATCGGTTGGTTTGAAGTTAGTGAAGCCTCAGTTATTGGGCTTGACTAAGTATTCAACGCCTTAGGGGAAGTTTAGTTGATTAGGGAAAGACTCTGGGCTGCTCGGAGCCGACAAAAGTCTTATGCGGATGTGCACAGAAAGGATCTCGAGTTCGAGATTAGTGATTATGTCTATCTAAAGATCTTTCCCATGAAGGGAGTAAAGATATTCATCAAGAAGGGAAAGCTCAGTCCCCGATATATCGGTCCTTTCAAGATTCTTAGTCGCTTTGGAAAGGTAGCTTATGAGCTCAAATTGCCTTCAAATCTAGCCTCAGTTCATCCAGTCTTCCATGTCTCTTTTCTCAAGAAGTGCATAGGTGACCCAGCAGTGGTAGTCCCTATTCAGAGCATAGATGTTCAGATCATCATCTCTTATGAAGAGATTTCATTCAAAATCCTAGACTATCAGACTCATAGACTGAGGAACAAAGAAGTCCCTCTAGTCAAAGTTCTTTGGCAAAATCAGTCCATTGAGGGAGATACTTGGGAAGCAGAAGCAAACATGTAGACCAAGTATCCTCACCTCTTCTCTATAAACTCAGATCTAGTTCAAGTTAATAATTCTCCTTAATCTTTTCAGTTTCATCTTTAGGTTTCAGTAACAAACTGGGTATCCATTTCATGTTCAAAATTCCATTACAACTTGGTATTAAATATCATTGCATATTCATTCATGCATTCATGTATCAATTTAGTTATATAATCATGCATCAGACATGCATTCTCATTGTGAGAACCTTAGTTCATTAGAACACTCAATCATGCATTCATGAATAAGTTACACATGCATTAGATATTCGTGTTTGGTATGATATATTCAGTTATCAGTCATGTCAGTCATGAAATCATGTTACAGTCATTCATTTTTAGTATGTATGTTAAATTATCTACTCCTCTCCCATTTAGTCTCATTCGAGGACGAATGTTCTCAAGGGGGAGATATTGTAATACCCCGTACTTCTACCTAGCTTGAAATCATCCCAAGTATGTTAGAAACTAAATTTGAAAGATGAATCCACTTTTATATATGTGGAAATTTTAATATTTTCACTTTTTTTCATGTGGA
Source organism: Capsicum chinense (assembly GCA_026120095.1). Lineage (NCBI taxonomy): Eukaryota > Viridiplantae > Streptophyta > Magnoliopsida > Solanales > Solanaceae > Capsicum > Capsicum chinense. The sequence goes on along the minus strand of JAPEIP010002127.1, from coordinate 3,326 downwards.
AAATTGAATTAGCTTTCCAACGATACCAATTTTGTCCAAATCCGGTATCGGGGTAGAAAGTTATGACCATTTTACAGAAAGCAGTCAAAATTGCCCAGGTGCAATGATGAGGGCCGATGGATAGTCGAGCTAGTGATGGACCATTGGCCAAACCATCATAGTGGAGGCTGTGAGACCACTTCTGCCTAAGGGCAATGGCTCAGGCCGATGGACCATCGAGCTAGCGACAGACCATCGCCCAAGCCGTCATAGCAGAAGCAATGAACCCCTATTCTACCCTGGTGCGACGGTCACGACCGACGGACCGTCGACCTAGTGATGGACCGTGACATAGTTTATTTGGTTATTTTAAATTCATTTTTAGAAGGGTATTTGGGTCTTTTTCTGCCGTTTTAACCTCTAATTATATCAGATCAAGGCTCATAAGTTCATCATCCATCTACAACATCAAATTAGGGTTTTCTCTTAAAGATAATCCTCAAAAACAAGAAACCCTAGGTGTTTAATTCCAAGTCAAGAATTCAAGTTTTCCTTCATCAATCTTTAGGAAATTAGCCACCCAGGTATGTCATGTGTTGATTCATGGGTCCCTTTTTACCCATGAAGCTCAAGAATCTCTTTTTAAAATCCAAGATTTGTGTATGTATGAATGTTCATGATTTAAACAGAATTGAAATTCATGTTCATGATGTTATGGGGTTTTGATTCATGTTTGAAATTACATATTCCAATTATTGACCCTAGGATGTGATGATTTGCATAATAATCATGTTAAAAACTCAAATTTATACGTTGATTGGTGTATCCATGATTATTAGATATGTTGATGATTGTATAACCAAAGCATGATCCCCATGTGTTTGATTAAATGCCTATGGGAAGGAAAAGTGCCATACTAGTATGATAATATGAAATCCCCATTTATGTACAAGTTTATGCATGTCAAGTGTTTGATGAAATGTCTTAGTCAATGAGTTATGACTATATGTATGGACACTGTGGTGTTTTAGAACTTGTACTTCTTGAATTATCCAACTTATTGTATTATGGATTGTGATGTTGGTCATGTATTTAAGAAAGTCATGCTTTATCAGTTTCATGCTATCGAGTCTTGGGGGTACTTGTACCCGATAATTAGCTATGTTCCTAGAGCCAGTGTCATGTTTTCAAGATACTCTCAGTCGAGCCATGTTCATAGAAATTCAGTCAGTCATGTTACTCAAGAAATCTCAGTAATCTCAGAAACCTTAGAAATTTAGTAATCTCAGTAGTATTCCGTTAGTCAACGGAACTTAGTTAACTCAAGTCTAGTCAGTTCAGTTAATCATGTTCAGTGTCTATCCAGATGGAAGTAGAAATTAGCACCGAGCAAACCCAAGGATGGGAACCCACCTGTTATCTGAGGGTGTGATTCTTAGAAGCAATCCTTGCATCCCAGAACTACATAGCCAACGTAGGTTGAGACATCATAGCTTGTTATATGAGGGTAGATGAGGTGGCTTAACCTATTATATGAAGGTTCCCACTGTTCTCATTAGAGTTACCTGTTATATGAGGGTTACTCACAGATTGTCCTTACTAGTGGCGCGGTATTGACACCCTTCCAATTGGGGTTACAGATTAGACCCCAACTCAGCCATAATGGCGTATTAGGGGCATGTCAGTTAGATGACTACTTTCCACAATTTCAGTATAGAATTAGGACTATCAAATATAGTCATTCAACCTCAGTAATAAAACTCAGATAGTTCTACAGAATTTAGGACTGTCAGATACAGTCAACTTAGAACAGTACGGAACTCATCTAGTTTCATCAGAATCTTAATTGTCAGATATAGTTGCTTAGTATTAGTTATTTCAGTTATACAACTATCAGTATCTTATGTTATCAGTACCCAGGTTCAATAATCATGTTGTCACGAACGCAATTACAGTTATTATTTATTCATGAATGCATTCTCACGTTCATGTTATTCAGTCAGTTAGTATAGTTTATGTATGTGAACCATTTGCATTCATCCTACCTCACATGCATACCAGTACATTCCAACGTACTGACGCAGTTACGCTATGGTGTTTTATACCATAGGTTCAAAAGCACGAGCTCCAGAACATCAGTAGCATTCCAGTCCCAGCAGTCAGAGTTAGCAGTGAGTCCTCATCCTTCAAGGACATGACCATTACTTTATTATCTCAATAATTAATTTATTTCATTAGTTGGAGTTAGTTAGGGACATGTCCCATCAACTCCTTATTCAGACAGTTCAGTCAGTTAGAGGCTTTTTAGACTACCATGTTCAGATAGTTATTTTAGTTGATTTAGGTATTTCATACCCCTCCAGATGTTATGTTTTATCAGTTATGTTATAGTTTTGAACCTTTGGGGACATAGTCCCTTGGTGGTGAGAAGTCCATGCATTTAACCATCGGTATCAAATCAAGATCACTCTAAAAGATTTATACCTAGAGTGTTTTTATTAACATGGCTACACAACCAAATCTAGAAGAAGGACAATCTATTACTAGGCCACCCTATTTCACTGGTCAATACTGTGGATGGTGGAAAACTAGAGTATATGACTTTATTATGGTTGAAGATAATGAACTGATAGATGTGATACTTGATGTCCCTTGTGTTCCTATAAAGAGGTTAAAGAAGGTGAGGTAACCAGGCTAGTGGCAAAACTAAAAGAGAGTATAATGAGGAAGATCGTAAGAAGGTTGAAAAAAAATTCAAAGCTAAGAAGTTAATGGTTTGTGGGATAGGACCAAATGAATACAATCAAATATTTGCATGTGAAAGTACCACATAAATCAGGGATTGTTTAAGGACAACCCATGAAGGTACAAGTCAAGTTGATATGGGACAAATGACCATCTTATCTTTTGATGACATCTTTGGAGGCCAACACATAGAGGCTCAAGACTTGGTCACTTCGAGGACACGAGAAAATGCATGGAGGACCCATTTTGATCCTACCATTGAGAATACCATACATCAAGGCCGTGAGTAAAATATTACTTGGAGCATTGAAGACTTAAAGACTCACGGCTTTGGACACTTAATGGCTCACGATTTTGGATCATCTTCATTGAGGACATTTTGGTCACTTTACTTTGCCCAAAATGCACTCCATGGCCGCCCCTATTATTAAGGGTAGTGTAGTCATTTTGTCTCCTTTTGTAATTGTCACGCCCCAAAATCCCATCGGGCCGGACTGGCACCCGAAGCCGAGAAGGCCCGGGAGAACCCGTTCAAATACCTGTACTTTCACTTATATGTCACCAAAAATTTGGACAGCACTTCGTTGCATATAGAAGGGTCT
>JAPEIP010002119.1:0-11305 GCA_026120095.1 Capsicum chinense | reverse complement strand
ACAAAGCTCATAAATGATTCATCTAAGCCCTCAAAAAGATCATAAACAGAAAGAAAAAATAGTAGTTGTAGTAATGAGTTCAACATGGTAAATTTCCCAATCCTAGCATATATCTTTAATGAAAAACAACTTGGAATACCTAAGAATGATCAGGAACATAGATCATCCTTCTCTACCTATTTGATGAATTGGCTCTTTTGGAACACTAAAGGAGTGAATAAGAGGTATAACTAAAAAGAGTAAAAGAAGTACTTGAAGAACAATAAAGTCAAGTTAGATGGGTTCATGAAGCAGTTAACGACATGTTAAGATGGCTTTCAAGTTTTTCAATGTCTGGGGCCAATCATTCTATATTCGCAACCATAGTTGCACACACATAAAGGAAATAACTCTCTACTAACAACATGAAGAATGTATGGTGGAAGTTACATGAGCTTAAGCCTACACTTAGAAAACTAGAGTTTTAAGTTCATTTGCACAAGATTACTAAAGCTAGGGAAGATCTAGTATCTATCCATGAGAGAATTAATTCACAACCATCTAAGGACTTGACTAGTTAGGAGGAACATGTCATCCATGGTCTATAATTGAAGAAAATGTTGTTAGGTAAAAATCGAGAGTACAAAGGATCAAACTTGGTGATGCTATCATCTTAGGGAGTGTGATATGTGATAGCGAAGTTGAATTCATTCCAGAAAGGATAATTCGAGCAATACCATCTTAGCTCATGAAATACTAAGGGTCTTACTTACCCGGGAGACCCATCGTCGCTTTTTCTATTTGATATTTTTGTATGGACTATTTGAGTATGTCTCTCATGGACCCAAGGGATCATCCCAAATGTTCCAAACTTAACCCCACTCATCTTTACTTTGTGGATGACCTTGTCCTTTTTACAAGAGGTGACTTACATACTCTGTCCAAGCAATGCACCAATGTTTCTCACAATTTGGTGCTCCCTCAGGTCTCTAAGCTAACTTAGGAAAAAGCTCTATTTATTTTGGTGGGTCAAACAATAGGATGGAGTAGTTTCTAGGATAGTGAATAGGTGAACCTCCTTTTAAGTTTTTGGGAATCCCACTCAATCAAAAAGCTTTCCATGAAGAGTCCTTTATGTAATAACAATATACCTATCTTACCTAGAGTTTATCTTTTTTATGACTTAAGCTCGCCAACAATTTAGCAATGGCTACTTCAGCTTATTCTATACCTCAATATCTGTGATATTTAGCTCCCCAGCAGTGTTAAATTTTTCCTTTGCCCAATTGTTTTGAAATAATAATAGCCTTTTTTCAGCTTTCTTGTCTACATGTATCTTCTATAAATAGAAATGAGCATTGTATTCATCTTTTTGGAGAGTACAAAAATTTGTGACCAATTGTATTAAATGAATAGAAACATAAATTGCACCCTCCCTACATTTAAGTGGAGCCTTGATACCCATGAGGTGATTCTTTCTATCATTTTTTTCCATGGGACTTGGCACTATACAATTTAAATCTTTTAGTGTTAAGAGGTACCTCTGAGTATTTAAAAGCCAACTCACCCTTAGTGAAGCCAAATATCTATAAGATTTGCTCTTGACTAGTCTTTGGTGTAATTGAGCTATTGTTCTGATTGACAATAATACCTAAGTCACCAAAAATAACTTTCTAGAATAGTCAAACAGGCGATGTATTGATTTAAGGTCCCCTCGGGAGAACAAAGGGAGATCATCAACAAATCCTATTTGCACAATGTTCATTTATCATTTTTACTATGATACTTGAAGCTTTTTGATTTGTGCCAAGTATTTGAGCAACCTACTAGAATAATTCATAACAATCACAATAAGTATGGTGATAGGTACTTTGTCTCAACCCTTTCCTATCATCAAAAGTCTTCACAGGAACTCTACTAAGAAAAATGGAGTAGGAAACATATTTAACATGGGCCATGATCTAATTTATATCCTTGCTTGAATCAGGTGATGTAAGACTTTATCCACACAAAAAAAGAACCACTTAACAGAGTCATATAATTTTTGTATGTCTATTTGAAGCATACACCTGAGGGATATCCATTCCCTACCACATCCTTTAATTAGTTCATGTCCTGAGATGATATTATCTTAAATCATCCTCCCTAGGAGAAAACTTGACAAGTTAGGATCCACTATGAGATTCGAGATACCCTGCATTCTCTTGGTAAAGATTTTGGAAATAACTTTATAGAAGATAGTGCAACAAGAGATTGACCTGAATATTTTATAGTAGATGAATGACACAACCCAAATCGGGGCGTTGTCGTAATGGGTATCTCAAGTTCAACCGGGATCAGAGACCATCCCAAAAATCCAATCCAACCAACCAACGAGTATCTTGAGTCGGGTGAATTCCGAACATATAACAAGATAGTCAATTAAGAGATATAATGACTTTGGGATAGGTCTACTTACTAGACCAACCCAACTAAGTCAATCCATCCACTAACCAACATACCAAACTACAAACGATAATTCAATGTACATAATATATATATATCATAACCATTCCATACCCAAGTCCACAGTTGTCCATACAAAGCCTCTAAATCAAACCAAAGAGTATCTAGTCAGGACATGCCCCCGACCATAGCCAAAATCAAAATCTATGAAAAGACAAGAGTATGTAAAATTATCCATGACATGGAATGGATGTCTTCCGAACTATGGAAGCTCACCGCTTCCACCCAACACTGGTTGTTCCTAAATTCAATCAATGAGCAGGAAGAGTAGTTTGGCCGGTTCCTGCATCGCGTGGGGATACAACTGCCCGAAGACGGGTTAGCGATTTAACGTTAGCAAGCACTCAGGATAAGAATAAAATAATGTCAACCTTTAAAAAAAGTAAACCAAGTACACAACCATATGCATATATATATATATATATAAAATTCATGCCGAGAAAGGAAATCGGGTTTAGCATGCCTTTAAAACCATTAACCTGGGTATAAGTAGTTTAACCATCATAATCCACCGATGGACTATATGGGTCCAGTGAAAATCCCTAGACCGGCCCCGATGCGTGTAGACGCACGAACCGAAGATACCATAGGAGTATGGGATTCCCGTGTACCCTTCGCTCCCCATGATACATATATACAAGTGTTAGGGGATTCCCGTGTACCCCTCAAGTATAGGATCGCCATGCCCAATCTTCATGTTTGCAAACATGAGTTTCCAGTGTCTGTCCTTTAGACTCACACCTTTATAGTTAGCTATCACACCCCGCCATTAATGTCCAATTAAAACCATTGCCACACAACCAAACCACCATTCCATTTATTGTTAACGGAGGCTATCATTAGTGGTATCGTCATACCAACTATAGCTTGCAAGCAATGTCTTTAGCCAACCCTAAGGGACTCCCATGTACCCCATAAGTTACATCATTAAGTTTACTTAGGGGATTTCCATATACCCCACAAGTATTTCATTATTAAGCTTTGCTTGAGGGATTCCCTTGTACCCCACAAGAGGTTCATCATTCAAAATATTTTCATTGTGCATTCATTTGGGGGATTTCCATGTACCCTGTAAGGTTTTCATTCAAAATAATTTTGTAGCCACAAGGCATTACCATTTTAACCATTCCAAACTATTCACACCACTCGAAACTATGCAAGTCTATTCAAACCATTTAAAAACCATCTAAACCAATTTAGGGTTCCATAACCAAATGATACTACGCAATAGTTTCAATGAAAGTTCAACAATATAGTAAAAACATTCTCATAGACATTTTATCAAACATGTTGAGGGCATACCTTTACCAAGACCAAAACCAAAGCATAAACCATCAAGTTTAGGGTTACCCATGACCATTTGTTAAACCACAACCAACAAGCACCCACATGTGCAAACCATCACCAAAAACATGTTAAAACATAGTTTAAACCAAGAGTAAACAATACTCATCAATATGTATCAAAACCCTCAACACTGATTTTCTAAAACTACCATTTATGATTCATAAGCAAGGTTTAAAACACATTAAATCATGCCTTTAGTTGGAACTAACAATAAAGGGGGAGTAACTTGCCTTATACAAGAATATTCACGGAAGGATACTTGACTCTTGAGCCTTTGAAAGAACATTTGTGGAAACCCTAGCCTCCAATCTTCAAGAATGACTTCGAGAGGGTATTTAGAATTTTTGATCCACCAAATGAGTGTTATGAGAGGCTACAATGAGTTATATAGTGTGGGGACATAAAGGTTTTGGGGTGGGAAATTTCTGAAAAGCCTTTAGCTTAAAAGCTGTAAACCAACTCCCAAGAGGGTACGACTTACCCATCTAAACCATACGCTAGGGTACGAGTGGTACTCTATCTCGTACCCTATACCTCACCGTGGACCTCCACACTGGTCATCATACAAAAACCATGCCAAACTCGTACCCAAAGGTACAAATAGTACCCTAAGTTGTACCTTGGATAGAATTGAATCCACCAGACTAACCTTAGGTCATCATACGATTTGCAAGATATCACTATTATTTTATTATACGACTCGTATGATGCCTACTCTATCTTGTACAGAAACCAACCAAAAATTACTGACCAACATACGAGAAGAGGTACCCCAACCCATATCCTAGGATACGACTACTACCCATGAGTCATACCTTGCCCAGAGTTTCAAACTAAGGACATTTTTCTAAAGGTCCAACTTTAGGGTGTTTCATTCTCTCCCATTTAGGATCATTCGTCCTCAAATAACGGGTAAAGCCAAGCAAAAACACGAGTTAACGCATTAACACACATCAAACTTCCCTCCAATCAAATTAGGAGACAAAGACATAACACAAGATGAGCAGATCACCACATACCCCAAGCACGATTTACACCCCAACACCTCCATTCCGACCTTTAACTAAGTTAGAATATAAGGACATATGGAAATCCACCCTTCCTTTAACCAAGTTATGATGAAAGACCCATACCTTATGCACGAGTTTCCACAACAAAAAACCAATGCAGATACTTAGACTCCATGTCCACTTCTGCATCCCAAATGGCTCCCTCGGACTTTTGGTTCCCCCATAGAACCTTCACCAAAGACATACTTTTTGTTCACAATTGGAGAACTTACCAACACAAGATCCTCACCAGGACCTCCTTAAAGAACAAAAAGTTCGGATACCAATACCACTCAAAGGAAACAACCGACGAAGGACCATCCACACCTTACCTCAACACAAACACATGGAATATTGAATGAATAGAACTCATGCTAGAGGGCAAGTCCAATTCAACTTAAAATTTCTCAAAGACACATCACTACGAGAATCTGATTCTAACCATACACTACTTCCATGTTTAAGCCTATCTAAAGAAAAGAGGAAATTAACTTAAGCCACCGGGCTTTATTCCTTACATCCACCTAAAACACCACTCTACTTTCATTACTATAGCCAAGCATCAAGCCTCACCAAGCCTCTTAAGTACCTAACACAACTATTGTGTATCTATCAATCATAACATTCAAGCCTACCGCTTATATACCCACGGTATGATTTATACTTTCAAATATCTAGCACCCTCTATCATTTTCACAAAGGTTTTTACCACCTGCTCTCCTCCTAACCATTCCTTATACAACTACCCTACCAGACCCTCCAAAACCTTAGTCCTAGTAGTCACCGTAAGATCTCCCCCATTTGGGGACTCTTACATCCCTTGTTTTAAAGCATCACCATGCTCCCTAAGACACTACCATCCTAACATAAGAAAAGTCATTTAAGGAACCAAATTATAAGGATTGTACATGCCACTCAAAGTGAGACCCCCGAAGCAAGACACGACACCATAGGCACTAAGTACTTCATAACAACTACCTAGGTCAAAATTAAAGAAACAACCTAACATAACACACTATAATAGGAGTCCTTAGGTCTGGATCAAAAGATACATGAACGCATATATCATAGGTAATGCAACATAAGGTCCAGATTCATATCCAGGGAACAAGGCAAATGCAGAATGCGAACCTTAAGCATAAGCGCCATTAGAATACAAGAAACACTAGGAGAGTGCTTTTAACCAAGATAAGAGAGCATCGCTAGAATATGCAACCCGACCTTCCCTTAGAGTCTACCGCTAGACAAAAATTTTAGTTTAACCCTCGACTTTCATCCCATGACACCTATAAGCACAACACTCCGCTCTAAAATATATCACCCAGGATGTACTCCAAGGATGTTCGATTCCTCTATACTTAAACCTCATCCATCCAAATGCTACATAGAGCCCAGAATAATCATAAAAACTCTATGCTCTAACTCACTGAATGACTTAACCCCTAATTCATCTGTTTAACCTGAACCTTCAGCCTATAAGTCACAATTTTCCACTAGTGCATTCTTAAGTCACTAACCTTGCCCCATTTCACACACCTCATTTAACCTCTCATTCTACCTTTATAATTTTGCATTGCTATCCCCGAGCTAACACACTTTCTTTATCAATATTAACATTAAAGATTCACACTTAGTGTCTATCAATCACCACTTACTACTTTGACCAAGCACTCCATATAGAATATGCATATATGGTCGACCCCACGAGGAGGACAGCTTAAATTCTTTATTCACCCACCAACAACCTATGTATTTCCGGGGAAAACCATCCCCCTTATGCATAAGAGAAAGGAAACACTCCACAGAGAATCACTAGGACGGGTGAAACCTTTTTCTAAAAGATCCCTTAATTTCTTCTTAAGCTTATTTAATCCAACCAGAACCATTTTTTAAGGAAAGAATAGAAATTAGACAAATGTTTGAAATAAGACCAATCCCAAACTCAATCTCCCTATTAAAAGGACACTATGAGGATCATAAAAATGACTTCAGGAAAACTCATTCACCACCGAAACTGAATGCAAAAAAACATCTTCTGAGTTAGAATCTTTAACCCGAACCAAATAATAATAGATACACCCCTTTGGAGACCAATCTCTGAGCTCTAAGTTATGATATAACCCTTTCCTTGATAGCCAAGGAACCATCCTCCCATCCCATAACTAACTCACTAATGAGCCTAAAGATAATCTCACGGGTCTGATAGTCTAATGATGCACAGCACGAGTGTAACCAATTCATCCACGGAATGACACTGAAATTCACTAAGTCAAACAAATCCATCAAAGCCCATTTATCACCATAAATACCCCATGGCCCACACCTCCAAAGACTTTTTTGTCAATCGCAGAGTGACCAACTGTGGTAGAAACAGAGAAATAAATTAGTCCAAAATAACCTTGGGACTAAAACTAAATTACACAACCACAACTGAGTCATAAAAGAAAGAGAGGACCCCAAACCAATTAAATAATACATGTCATAGAAAAAGAGTTTTCAACATACTAGTGTCAGCATCATAAGATGCCTCGAACTCCTAAGGGATAGTATGAGCACTGCAACGATCCCGACCAGTGTCAGAGCTAAAAGAAGCACCTCCAGTGCAAGAGCAAGAAAAGTGGCAACCGATATCTTATTTGCCTAAGCAAAAATCATTGTGGGACACTCTCATTGCATATGATCCAACTGACCATAACTAAAACAATGATTCTCTCCTTTCTTGCAACAACCACGGTGCGACTGACCACAAAACCAAAAAAGAGAATAGGATGGTATGAATTGGCCCCATCATCTCAAGATTGATCACCTTGTGCCCTAGAAGCATTACCAATTGAGAACATCTATCTCTCAACGAATTTATGGTAAGGAGCACTAGCCATAGCACAAGAGTTGGGACCCACCCAACTCTTTCTCTTAGACCACTTACCACAATACTTTTGGCCTCTACTTTGTTTAAAAAACTAACACCTCTTACGCTGTCCATTTCCTGACTTTTCCTTATTCTCTCCCGTACCTATAGGACAGGACTAGCGTGACAAATTTGTTACTATCTGGGTCAATAGATGAATTGAATATCAAAACTCGACATTGGTAACCTTTCCTTGAGGTAACTGAGCATAACTATCGCCTTATAAAGTAGGTCAATAGAGACTGGTGAAACTCCACAGAAAAATTAAAAACTGCGACCCTTGACTGGGTCTGTGCCCTATGAGTTGGACTAGATCCATCCATGTTGTCCTCAAGTAGGATAGGTGAGTTTTCACGAACCTTAGATCATTGAGTAGATCATTGAGGGGACATGATCTGAAAAGTAAACCAAAGAAGATTTAGGGAATAGTTCAAGACCTTAGACTCCATAGCCCAAAATAGAATAACAAGAAAATAAAACATTCCTAAATGCCTCATAGCCTCCTGATTATAAGTGTGGTGCACAATACACCCATAAACAAGACTCTACTCGACACGACTTAGTGGACACCCCATGAAACCAAAACCTAGGCTCTGATACCAACTTGACACGACCCAATTGGGGCCCTGTCGTAATGGGCATCTCAAGTCCAACCAAAATTAGAGACCACTTTCGAAAACCCAATCCAACCAACCAAAGAGTACCCTGAGTCAGATGAATTTCGAACATATAAAAATATAGCCAATTAAGAGATATAATGACTTTGGGGTAGGTCTACTTACTAGACCAACCCAACCAAGTCAATCCATCCAGTAACCAACCTACCAAACCACAGATGATAATCCTATGTACATAATATATATATATATATATATATCTTAACTATTCTATACCTAAGTCCACAGTTGTCCATACAAAGCCTCTAAACCAAGCCAAAGAGTATATAATCGGGACATGCCCCCGACCATAGCAAAAATCAAAGTCTATAAAAAGACAAGAGTATGTAAAATAATCCATGATATAGAATGGATGTCTTTCAAACTATGGAAGCTCACTACTTCCATCCAACACCAAATGTTCCTGAATTAGATCAATGAGCAGGAGAAGTAGTATGGTCGGTTCCTGTATCACGTGGGGATACAGCGCCCGAAGATGGGTTATAGGGTGAACTCTAGCAATCACTTAGGATAAGGATAACTAATGCCAACTTTTAGAACTAAGTAAACCAAGCAAATAACCATATGCATGCATATATAGCATGCCTTTAAAACCAACCACCTAGACGGTCCCCAAAGTGTATAGCCACACGAACTGGATATTCCATAGGAGTAAGGGATTCCCGTGTACCCTTCACTCCCTATGCTACATATATACAAGTGTTAGGGGATTCCCGTGTACCCGTAAAGTATAAGGTCGCCATACCCAATCCTCATGTCGACAAACATGAGTTTCTAGTGTCCGTCCTTTAGACTCACACTTTCATAATTAGCTATCATACTCCGATGTGGACTGGTCATGATGGGTATCTCAAGTCCACTGTGGACCAGAGACCCTCCTATTTTCCGAGTCAAACAGAACATAATACTCTAATAGCGGATGAATTTTGAACATATAACAGATAGAAATAATTAAGATATCTAAGAATATAAACATCAATACCCAGTCCACTGTAATCCACAAAGCCTCTAGTCTAAGCCAAATAATCTAAGTCGGGACATGCCCCGACGATGCCAAAAGAACCAAATTACAAAGAAAAGTTGAATAAAAAAGAAACAGAACTTTAAAATGATAACTCTTTCAGAGAATGGAAGCTCACCACTTCAAAACTGACTTACGATCGATCCAAAAGTCACCTAGTCACCGCACAAGAAAAGTAAGAGTGTATCTAAACCCTATATTATGTGGGGATGCAGTGTACGGGAATGGTTAACGGGTTAGCATGTAACTTAGGGATAAGAGATAAAGTAATGCCATGATCTATAATTCAAAATTATTCAAAAATCCAAATGCATATAAACATATACATATATATATATGTAACGTGTCGGGATATGGAAACAAGTCTTAGCGTGCAATTTAAAACCCTGGATTGTGTAGTATAACCATTATTATAAGGCACTCATGGGGTATATGGGTCCATCTCTCCCTTAGTTAAAAGGGCCACAGTGCGTGTAGCCGCAAGAACCAGAGACTAATCATGTGTGCATATACCTTATGGGGGACTCGAACCTCCCGACCTATATCAAGGGTGACTTAAGAACTCAATCATGTAACATGGGGGACTCAAACCTCCCAACCATATAATAAGTAGGACTCGAACCACTTGATCATTTAGACCCCTGCACCGACAAATGTGATTTCCAGTATTGGTCCCTCGGGACTTCCACTTTCATGGCCCGGCTACACAACTCCCATTAAAACCCAATTAAAACACTTTTCGTGCATGTCCATTCATTGAAACAATTTATTCATTGAGGCATCCCACTGTTATTGTCATACCAACTTTACTTGCAAGTTAATATTATCATGTTGTATCAATTTTCCATCACACAGGGGAATTCATGATCCCTTACGTCCAATTATTCATGCACAGGGGAAATATATAATTCCCAAAGTTCAACAAAATCAATATGTGGTTCATTAGACTTGTATGCCATACCCTAGTATAAGTTAGCAAGTCAAACCATGTGACAAAATCATATTTCAATAGCAACTCCACAAATGGGTTGAGGAAACACGATTTCCAAAATCATATGTCCAGCCAAAACTATCAAATTAGGGAAAAACCATTACCTCTTAGGGGATGTTTGGTAGAGTGTATTGTAAATTATAATGCATGCCTTAGTTAATGTGTACTACTAGTACCTTATACGGTACGTCTTTTTGTCTATGTATAACTAATGTACGCATTAGTTATACACCTTATTGTGTATTAAAGTGTGTATTAGTAATACACTTCATTTCCTATGTATTAGTAATACAAAGACTTTAACACATGCATTAACGTATTAGATGTCCTTAATACCTCTCAATTTCCCTCAAACTATTTCATCATTCCTTTTCCTGCCATTTTATTTTGCAATAGTGAATCTTTTCAAAATATTTCACAATTTTTTTCCACCGTATTAATTTACAACAATGAATAGTTTATTTAAATAACTATAACATATTTTTTTTCTGCTTCGAGGGTCTTTAAAAAGATTAAAAAAATTGAGACTATTTCTTAATTTTACGCCTTGTATTTTATTTTTGTTTCGACTATGTTAATCCGTCGACATAACATTTTTGCTCAAAGAAAAAGGTCTTGCAATTAATCCTAAACCTCTATATACTAGTTCAACAATACTAATTATGTTTGAGATGGAAAAAGAACTTCGTTGCAAAAAAGTGTACAAAATCAAAGAAGGGTATTTTTGTAAACAAACATATCTTTTATAGAAATTATGTAAGATGTATTATTTCTTATACATCAAACCAAACAATGTATAAGAAATAATACTTGCATAACTAATACAAG
>JAPEIP010002118.1:0-19524 GCA_026120095.1 Capsicum chinense | reverse complement strand
CTCGATTCCAAATCATCAAAGCAATCAAATCTCATAACAATTCTCTTTGGAATATATGTTCATTAAATCTTTCAAAAATAATAACTTTCTCAAACTCACTCTTTCAAACAAATATGTTTTCATCTCAGATAGAAGAATAAGACTTTTCATATTAGATAGGAGAATACACACACACATTGGGAGTCTCTCATAACCGACAAAAACCATGTGAGCTACATGGAGTCCAACGTCCAACCCACATTGGGGAGAGATGTTCTACCCTTGCCATCGGAGTAGGACCTTAATCTTTTATTCACTAGGGATCACTATATCAATTAGCCTTAGGCTCACATCCTACGGGGGCACGTAGTTCTAGGGAAGTACCTATTGACACCTAATTTTTTCCCTCCACAACTACGTTTAATCTCGAGTTTCTTCGATTGTCATTTAAGTGATAATTATATATTTTCATATTTGCATATACGAGATTGTATAAATGATTTCATTTAAATGAACATTTTTATCAAATTCGGCTTTAAATTAAGGATTATTTGAATAATAAATAAATAATTATAATCTTGATTTAAACGTAATTTATTCTCAAAATAATTTTATTTTGATAAATATGTGTTTGATTTTATCAAATCAAAAAGCCCGGGGTTAAATGAGGTATTAATTCATTTCCAATTTTGATTTAATTTAGCCAATATATTAGGTTGGGCCATAATCGAAATCAAAATGGCCACAATTGTAATACAATTGGCCAAGTGATTTCAATTTGGCCAAAACCTAAATAGAATTGGCCAATTCCCAACCAAACCAGCCCACTCTAATAACCCAAGCCGCCCCAATAAGCCCAAACCATCAGCCCATTTCCCACTTATTGGTTTCTCTTTCAGTAAATAACATCACTACAGGCCCATTTTTGCCATCACCGGTCCACCCCATCCTAAAAAATCTTTCGACCCGGCCCAACTCTTAATTCCCCTCCTCCTTTAATCAACAACGACCAGCATACCTATAGTGCACACACTTGTACAGAAACCACGCATACAGCTCCATCACCAACAACCCACCCCGACCAGCTCCGACCCGGCTACCCATGCCCGAACTGACCTGAGTTCATCATGAAACAGCCCAAAGTTACGACAACAACAATAGTTTCAGCAAAAATCATGCCTAAGAATCTTCTAGAAAGAGGCTAGGTGGCATCCCTCAACGTTCCAAAAAAACCTAGCTGTCAAGAATCTATTCCCGGTTGTTAGGATTGAACCATGAATATACGCATGTGCCCCTTTTCCATTGGTTGAAGAAAATCCATTCCCTTAATTTTTCTCAATTTCAAAATATGATTGGTGAGCGGAGGATCTTTTTGGTTTTGAATTCAAAATGTCCTATTTCAAAAATCCCTAAAATACCCAGTTCTATCTTCTATATAAAGACACCATGGGATCACTGTCCAAGGGGGGCTTCTTCTCTTTTTGGGTAGGGAAAGTCAGGTGGTGTTCAAAAATTTTGGGAGGTTCAGAAATTTTTCTTTCTTTTCTTTAAAGGGTTTGAAAGTTTTGGCTGAAAACTTGAGGTTTCAAAATTTCTTGAGTTCGAAGGTTCAAAGTAATTTTTGATAAAACTGAAAGGAAATTCGAGAGTTCTAAATTCAAGTTGAATTTTTTTATTTGAAAGTGGTTTCCAAAATCTTTAAGAGAAAATCCAAAAGATACGCTATTGGTGGTCGACGCCGCGAGACTCCGGTAGCAACGATAAGTTTTCTAATAGCTCACCGTCCCGTTCGATGCCCCCAAAGAGGTAAACACATTTTCTTCCTTTTAATACCATCGTTTTCTGTCTCATCTCCTTTCTCCATAAAAATTACTTATCTGATTAGAAGTAGTCGTGAATGAGGCTGGGATTGTTTGCTGTAGATGGCTATGATGGCCTTAGGAATTGTTTTGCTCGTGGCTGTTATGTATTTTTGCTGAATTAAGTGATTCACATTATGGTTTTCCATTTAGATGTTTTGAATAAGTTCCCTATTTCAGGTCGGTTAGGCTGATTATCCAGTATTTTATGTCACGAAGCATTGTGTCTCGTTTATGTTCGTTATTATGACCCAACAATTTCTGTGGTAATGGTGTAAGCCTCATATTATATTCCACTTTAGTTTCGATGACCTGCCTAGTGTAAGGTGTTCTGGACTTGTTTATCTGTTCTCCTGCCTAGTTTCACTCTCAACATAATTGGTATCTAGTTCAATAGGGATCGGGGCGATTAGCCCCTCTTAGGTGATATTTCATTAATTAACCCGAGATTCCATCATATCTTGTTGTATTTATAGTGTGTCTATCCATGTTCAAACAATTTAAATGTTTTCCACCCATTTTGACAAAAGTGGTGAACTGCTTCCAAATGATTCATGGCACATTTTATTTCAATCAATGCGAGTCAGAATTGTATTCATATGTTCTCCCTGTTTTGATAGGAATAATACATTACGTTGCAACTTTTTGTCTATGAGCTTACCCCAGAAGTAGTAGTTAAAATACTATAATATTATGAATCCTAGGGTAGAGAGAGGATGAATGAGGTTTACGATAATATGTGCTTGGTTTCCTTGCCTGTTAATTTGCTTGCTGCATTGATAATGTGGTTCCAAGAATTTGTGAAAAGCTGCCATAAGGGAAAAAAAGTTAGATCTTTAAGCAATTTATATTGGATCTAGAATTAATTGAATAATTGGTCGTCTATCTTTCTCGTGCTTCTCCCTTTTTATTTGTTTGCTGTTCGCCCACTTTTTTGCTGTTTACACCCTTCTCTCTTTCTTTCCTCCTTTTCGAAACCAATAGCATGGGCCATGATACGCCGAGATTATTGTAATACGGAAGAAATGGGTTTTACTTGTGATAATCTCAAAAATAAATTATGCCTCCGGTGCGAGCTTATCTAGTTCGTCAACTACATTAACCAAATTAAGCAAGTTGTACTTTCTCAGTAGATTGCATGATTTTGTTCCGTTAAGATGATTTGGGTTGCATGATTGTACCTATGCCTTGTTTAAGTCGAAATCTTTTTTCGGGCTTGAAGATTGACTCCCTTGGGGACATGTAATCTACCTGGGTTACTAATTTTCAAAGAGCGGATGGAATATTCGATCATTCAAGTAGTTTGCTCCTTTCTTTCTCCTCTTGTTTAAGGTTGTGTCTAAATGTTTTGCTTTGACTAAATATTCCACTAGAATTTTCCTATTTTCTGTCTTCTTTTGTTAGCATTCTGTTTAAAAAAATAATAGTAACTTCCTGCATATTGTTAAATTAATAGTAATCCTTCTGCATTCCTTCTTGTTTTCCACATATGGTTTAACATCAATAGAAATCTTTGCGCATTTATTTTCTGCATAATGCTGAATGGTAACATTTTAGCCTATATTTTCCTGTGGTTTACCCAATGTCAATAATAATGTTTTAGTACTTGATCAACATCCATATTGTTTCTTTCACGATTTAACATTAGTGATAATTCATTCAATATGTCTAGTCTTTACCCACGTCTGCACATATATTAATCCTTTCATGTTTTCTTTGCATGTGGATACATTCGAGTTTCGAACGAACTCCCCCCCCCCCCCCATTTTTCATTACTGACATGGGCCATCGAGGCCCATTCCTCCAAGACCAAGTCCAAAAGCGAATATCACGGTATAACTGAATGCAAGGAGTCGCAGAAAAAAAGAAAAGAGTTCAAATCCATTGTTGAAACGGCCAAGGGACTTGAAAGTCTCATTCTTTAGCATTCATTTTTCTTATTTATTTAGTCATTTGTTGTTGTCTTTATTTATTTTTTTTCATTATTCATTTATTTAGGCCTCGAAGACAAAGTTGTACTTAATACAGGTGGAGCGATACTCGAGCCAAAGGCTCAAAAACTAGACTAGGACAAGTGAAATGGGTCGAAAGCTCAATTAGACCAGGATAGATCTCATTGATTTGAGCCCATTAGCCTAAATCCCTTCCTTTCTCCCTTCCCCCTTTTTCATTATGTTTGTTTGCTATATGTGTCTTGAGAACTTAGTTAAATGCTTAGTCAAGTCGCTAAAAACTGGTTTGTGAAAACATCAAAATAGTTCTAAAATCGCTTTTCTTCTCAAAAATCAACTTTTTTTAAGTTTAATCAAAGATGATTTTCAAATAGTCCGGATAACCGCAAGTTAGCGGACGTTTTAGGTGCCTAACACCTTCCTAAAACGTTAATAAGAACAGCTTACTCAGAATCTCTAACTTAAAATGATTTTTCTATTTTGAATCGTTTGAAGTAACTTTTACAAAGGTTTCTTAATTCCTTTTCAAAATTAAGTGGCGACTCTCTCTCAATAAGTCAAAAAATTTGCAAAACAGAAATGGCGACTCTACTGGGGATTTTCTCAAACTAGGTTCTAACCAAATGTTTGATTTCGTCTTTTGATTAACTGTTTATGTGTTTCGATTCTGTAGAGTTTAATTATCTCATCTCATGGCATATTCCTACATTATTTAAACTATTTTAGGGTTTCGTGGGTATCCCGGCCCCTATTAATCAATTCCAAAAATGTGTTGGAAATACAAACAGTTTATTAGCGCGTGAGTTGTCTGATGGCTGTTTGTATTTTCAAAATCAAGTTGTCCGCTTGAGAACCAGTGTTCAAACCCACTCTAGATACCTAGGATAGAGTGAAACCAAAACCCTATTTCAGGCATGAGCCTAGGAAGACCCAATACTTGAGCGGGGTATTGGGACCATTAGAAAACCTGTCCTGCGTCTATTGACCCCGAGTCAATTACAGATGAATCATATTTATGTGTTAAAGAAATATATGCTTGTCAAATTCAATCCATTACCCTTTGGGGGACGGGGGAAGGCTTATCTTTGTTTACTTTTGTGTAGGTATGGCTCAATTGCATTCCCACGAGAAGTTCAAGATGGTTACTAAACCCGATGATTACCTGAAACTATGGTGGGAATATATGAGTGCAGAAGAGAGAAAAATTGTTAGAACACACATTGGTTACCTTCCTTCATTGATCGAAATAGATGCTTGGCCCGAAATGATCCACGTGCTTACCACTTTTTAGGATGATCAGAATATGGTGTTTCGCTTCAGGGATGTGGAATTGACTCCTACCATCGAAGAAGTGTTAATTTGCTTTAAGAGTATTGAAATGTGTTTCAAGAGAAAGGAAAAACCTGATAAGAACATTTTAGTTCCTGCCGTGTGGAACCGTCAAACAATCAAAGAGGCATTTTTAACTGACGACGACACCTGGCTAGGGGAACGTGATGGAGTAAATATCACTTTTTGGGAGTTGTATCATCGGTTTGGAAGATTCAATTCCTTCCATAAATTTGGACATAAATTTGAGTTCGAAGCAAAATGGAAAGAGATGAAAGACTTTGCGTTTGCGGTAGGTCCACTCAGAACCATGGTGTTCCCACAGGGGGAAAATGGCACAATTCACCCAAGGTTGTTACAGTGGCTCATGTACTTTTCTTTGGAGTAGATTACGATTCTACCAAGGTATTGCACAATTTAGCTCCCATGATTATCGCTGACATATATCGAGCCTTGGGAAGGTGTCAAGTCGAAAATCGTTTATTCTAAGGTTGCAACCTCATATTATAATGGTGGATGATGAAGAATTTGGTAAAAGATTCAAGAACAGTACAACCTGATCATAAAATAACGGTGGATATGCTGGCTTCGTAAGAATGTGGTTGTTTCTACACAAGTTCTAAAGGGAAGCATCTCACGAATTTTAGTTCAAGACTTTTAGGGAATTAAGAGATGACGATGTGCAATGGTCCATTAACTCTCTTCGTTCAGGTAAATACACCATTCGAGGGGGCAAGTGGCCTTTCCTAGTGCTTTTCGGTCTCAGAGGGACCCGTCCCTACAATCCTGGTAGAGTTCTTAGGCAATTCGAGATCAAGAAAGAGGCACCACAAATAGATTCCATGCTTAGGTCTTTCACCGAATACGATGAAAGTGAGTCTCCGCTCAAAGACGACATGATAAATGGATGGAAAAGAAGAAGGTGGATAGAAGTGACTTTTTGTATAGAGCATGACCCTGAGGTCAGCGACACTTACAAGGAGTGGTTGAAAAAGAGCCTCGCCAGAGCATTAATTCCGGGAACAAATATGCCCACTCGGGTTGTAGATGTAGAATCCAAGCATCAAGTTTGGCTCCACATGCTACAAGATGAGTTTCAGAAAAGTGAAATCGCGCACTGACAGGTACACATGGAGGATGATTTAACAACACGTATGTTGAGGGAAGAGCTGAAAATAGCTAGGCAAGAGGCTGATGATGCTAGGTAGTGTTTAATCAATTTGGATGATAGCATGGCCTCTCAACTCAATAATATAGGGAAAATGACTTACGACTGCAAGGCATAATTATGTGGAAGTCATCTTATCATCAATAGGTATCAAATGGCACAGGAGGTAAACAAGGCAAAGAAGGTAAAAGCAAACGAAGGAGCCTCCAGTAGTTAGTTTTTCTATTTCCCCTGCGCGGGAACTTATCTTCTTTTATGTTATTTCCCTTTTCCCCTAAAGATTGTAACCTTTTTTTGTTTTTCATTATCTTTTGTAGGAATTTACGCCCTTTTTCGTGTCTATATGAGTTGGGGATTAATGGATGGACTTTGAGAAAGCGTATATTTTCTTCAAAAATCGTTAGGCCTGAACCCTTGGCTCAAAAAGGGTCACCCCAGCTAGGATACGCATTATTATAATGTTTTCGTGTGATATAACTGTCTTATGTGCTTATGTGCGTTTGTTTGGATCAAAGGAAAGTTTATCCACTATGTCCTATGGACGAACTTGGCTACGACTCAAACAACTCTAAGTGGTTATTTCATGTGAAATATTTTGCATTACTTATCATATACAGAAACTAACACATCTGCCTTTGAGTTGTTTTACTTTACAGATAATAGAAATTACTCCGTGTTGATAAACTGGCAGAACATCCCTAATTCACCCAATCAAAAGCGCGGAAAATCCCATCCTCTGACCATCATTCA
The DNA here is from genome assembly GCA_026120095.1 of Capsicum chinense. Lineage (NCBI taxonomy): Eukaryota > Viridiplantae > Streptophyta > Magnoliopsida > Solanales > Solanaceae > Capsicum > Capsicum chinense. Next base: position 12,487 of record JAPEIP010002118.1, on the reverse strand, counting down.
AAAGTGATGGGAAATGACGAAGAAAACGCACTGACTATCAGAGATAATGTGATAGCGGAACAAAATGAGATGATTGCGGAACTTGCAAGAAAGTTAGAAATGATTCAGGAAGAAATAAATCGCACTCAGGATTTGGCTAACTTAGCCATCACCGTCAATGCCGCCTCTCCTGACAGGAAAAATTGCCAATACCCCGACATCGTCTGGAACTGCCATGTTTTCTAAGAAGAAAAAGGAAGGGGTAGGTATGGGTTCTGCTAATTCTGTTACAAAATCAAAACAACGATTCAACTCTAGAAATGTTTTATCTTCTCCACCGTCACCTAACCTTCCGCACGCATTCTACGCCACCCCCAATACCAAGCTCTACTCTCAAATTCCCAACCTCAATACCAAACTCCACTCCCAAACATCCAATCCTCATACCAAGCCCCATAGCCAAATATCTTTCCCCAATACCCAGTTCCACCTCCAAATTTTCAGTCTCATTTCCAAACCACTCCTCCAAATAACTGAACAAATTTCCAAACACCTCCAAATTATCACTAAGTACCCCCTCCTGTAAACCTAAGCTCGTAAACCCCCAACGTCCAAACCACGAAAAGAAACCTCCCCGAAACTTTACCCCACTAGCTGAAAGTCGCACCCAATTGTTTGAAAGATTGAAGAACGCTGGTCATTTGCAACCAATACAGCCAAGGAATATCAATCCCAACTCTTGATTTTTTAATGCAAGTTAACATTGCGCTTATCATTCGGGGGCAGCAGGGCACAGTACAAAGGATTGTGTCTACTTGAAACACAAGATCCAGGATTTAATCGATCAAAAGGTCATCACACTCCAGGCGCCTACTCCAAATGTTAACAAAAATTTATTGCCCAACCATAGGAGATATAAAGTTAACATGATTGAAGTAGAAGGTGAATGGGCATCTGGCAAGACCATTACCCAGTGTGAACTCCGAAAAGTGCAAAAGAGCAGAAGAGGTAGGAAAGATAGAGAAGGCTATGGCTGCCTTAAGTATCAATGAGAAAGCCCCATTTATAGTGATGACGACCCCAATTCAAGTGTACGCTCCCCTGCCAAGAAAGGAATTTATCTTGCAAACCGTTGCTGCTCAAGGGATGACGCGATCGGGATGATGTTACATCCCTGAGGAATTGACCAACAAAAAAGATTCATAGCAAAGGCCAATCACTGAAAGAGAGGCTGAGGAATTTTGGAGGCGTATGCAACCAAAGGATTACTCAATTGGCAAACACTTGGAGAAAACGCCAGCCTAAATCTCTGTCTTGGCACTATTAATGAGTTTGTAATACCACCGACAGGCTTTATTCAAGGTCTTGGAGGAAGTGTATGTTCCCGCAGGAAACAGTGTTGAGAATCTGGCTTCGATGATAGGGAACATTATGGGGAATCATCGCATATCATTCAGTGATGAAGAATTGCCGTTTGAAGGAGCGATGCACAACAAAGTCATCCATGTCACCGTCATTTATCGCGATTATGCGATTAATCAGGTATTAATAGATGACGGATCTGGTATGAATATTTGTACCCTCTCTACATTGGTTCAAATGGGCTATGATTTAGGAAAAATTCATCAAAGCCACGTAAATGTGAGGGCATTCGATGGTGGACAGAGAGATACCATAGGAGAGATTGATTTGCACATCCAAATAGGGCCAGCTGAGTTCAAGACTAAGTTTTATGTTATGGATATCCATCCTAGCTACAACCTGCTCTTGGGAAGACCACGGATACACAATGCAAAGGCAGTTTCATCACCCCTTCATCAATTATTGAAGTTCATTTGGGAAGGTCATAAAATAGTCATCCAAGGAGAAGGAAGTCGAGCGGACCGTCCCAATGGTTATGTGCCGGTGATTGAAGATGTTCCAAAAGGTAGAAGTTTCTATACAGTGGAAATTGTAAATGTTGCGGACAGAGATTCTTCGCCCAAAGTACCAATGCCTTCTGTCTACAAAATGATTGCAACGGTGATGTTAAGAAATGGGTTCAAACCTGGTCGAGGCTAGGAAAAGAATTTATAAGGAATAATCGAGCCTATTGCAATCCCAGAGAGAGGCTTTAAGTATAGGTTAGGATATCAGCCTACTAGGAAGGATAGGGTTGAGGATGAGCCAGAGAAGAGTCTATTTGGGCCCTTGCCACTCCTGTTCCAGTCATTTCCTGTACAAGAGGTGTTAGATGATGATGGTCTTGGGGATGGGATAGGAGATTTGTTCGAATGATGCAATGCTGTACCAAAAGATCTCCAAAAGTCCAGCGGGGTAAAGCAGATTGCGCCAGGGGAGGCCTTACAAAATTGGACATCCGCTCCACTCATTACAAAATTGGACATCGTGGTAGATGAAAGGGCAATTATTGATAGTTTTTAAAATCAGTGATGATCCGAAGGAGGCCTCGCGATCCACCTTTTATATCTCAAAACTTCCTTTTCGTATCTTACTGCTTTCGAAAAGTCATGGACTTGTATTTTCTCAAGTCATGAACCACGATTTTGTAATTATCTCCCAAATTTCAATGAAAAGGCCTTAATTTATTTAGAAAATTCTATTATTTTGAAAATAGTCCTAGCCATATATTTTGTTATCATCTAACGTGGTTTGTTTGTCCATTACAGTAACAGTAGCTTAAAATCTACCAATGTCGTGTCATGTCAAAGCTTGAACGAACAAAATAAGGGGAACAATGATGATTGGAAGGACAATGATGAGGAATGATTATAAGAAGATATGGAGGAATTTGAGAATCGCAAAAAACCCAATCTAGAGGAAACTAAAACAGTCAACTTGGGAGATCACGATAAAATCAAAAAGACAAGTGTCAATATCCACCTGGCACCGCCACAAAGAAAAGAGCTCATCCACCTGTTGTGGGAATACATCGACGTGTTTGTTTGGTCCTATGATGATATGCCAGGGTTCAGCACCAGCATTGTGTCACATAAGTTTCCAATAAATCCGGAGTTTGATCCAGTCAAGAAAAAAATGCTTCAAGCCAGATTTAAGTCTAAAGATCAAGGAAGAAGTGACAAAACAAATCCAATCTAATGTTTTTGAGGTCACAAATATCCGACGTGGTTGGACAACATCGTCCCTGTGCCGAAGAAAGACGACAAGATTCGAATTTGTGTTGACTATAGAGACTTGAATAGAGCCAGTCCTAAAGATAATTTTCCATTGCCCAACATCCACATTCTCATCGATAACTGTGCAAAACATGAAATACTATCATTTGTTGATTGTTTTACCGGGTATCATCAGATATTGATGGATGAGAAAGATGTAGACAAAATGGCTTTTATTACACCCTAGGGTGTTTATCATTACCGGGTAATGTCGTTTGGTCTCAAAAATGCGGGTGCAATATATATGAGGGCTATGAGATGATTTTCCTTGATATGATCCATAAAGAGATTGAGGTATACGTGGATGACGTAATTATCAAATCCCGCAAGAGTTTGGATCATCTGACTCATCTGGAGAAATTTTTCAACAGATTAAGAAGGTACAGTTTGAAATTAAACCCTGCTAAGTGTGCTTTTGGTGTGCCATCAGGGAAGTTGCTGGGGTTCATAGTCAGTAGAAGAGGCATAGAGTTAGACCCTTCCAAAATCAAGACAATTTAGTATTTGCCACCGCCGAAGACTAAGAAGGAAGTTATGAGTTTCATGGGTCGTTTAAATTACATTAGCAGGTTCATCGCACAGTCAACAGTCATATGTAAGCCAATTCTTAAGATATTGAAGAAAAATGCATTGAATGAGTGGACAGAAGAAACTTAGATGGAACAAAAGTTAAAGGCATTATCTGTCATCCTACACAACATTCCTCATCTCGAGAATGAATCCATTAAAGTATATTTTCCAAAAGGCCATGCCTACAGGAAAGCTAACCAAGTGGCAAATGTTGCTGAGTGAGTTTGACATTGTGTATGTAACTCAAAAAGTAATCAAGGGGCAATCCTTAGCAGATCATTTGGCAGAGAACCCAGTTGATGAGAAATATGAACTACTTTGAACTTACTTTCCAGATAAGGAAGTTTTGTTCGTAGGAAAGACATTACAGATATTTACCCCGGATGGAGGCTATTTTTTTATGGGGCGGTCAACTTCAAAGGTTCAGGAATTGGAGCAGTTTTGGTGTCAGAAATGGGCCAACATTATCCAGTAACTGCTAAGTTACATTTTCCATGCACTAATAACATGGCTGAATATGAGGCTTGCATTGTGGGTCTCAAATTGGCACTTGATATTGGTGTTCATAAATTGTTAGTCATTGGGGATTCAGATTTACTGATTAACCAGGTACGGGGAGAATGGGCGGTAAAAAATCCCAAGATCACTCCTTATGTGGAGCTGGTGCAAGAATTATGTGAAAGATTCAAGGAATTTGATTTTAGGAATATCCCACGGATACAAAATGAGTTTGCTGATGCTTTGGCCACTATATCTTCCACGATTCAGCACCCGGATCAGAGTTACATTGATCCTTTAGAAATAAGCTTGAAGGAGTAACCCGCGCATTGTGTACACGTGGAAGAGGAGCCTGATGGAAAGCCTTGGTACTATGACATTAAAAGGTATTTGGAATCTGGAATATATCTTGAAGAGGCTAGTAACAACCAAAAGAAGACAATCCGGCGTTTGGCAAAAAATTACTTTCCATGTGGGGAAATTCTTTTTAGGAGGACTCCTGATTTAGGATTCCTACGATGCGTCGATGCTGCAGAAGCCAATAAATTAATAAAAGAGGTACATGCTGGAATTTGTGGGGCCCACATAAATGGGTTTTTCCTTGCCAGAAAGATCTTGAGAACCGGTTACTTATGGATGACTATGGAAAATGATTGTAGTAAGTGCGTGCAGAGATGTCCAAAATGTAAAATACACAGAGATCTGATTCTAATGCCTCCACAAGGGCTTCACACAATGAATTCACCTTGGCCTTTCGTAGCTTGGGGCATGGATGTCATCGGACCAATAGAACCATTAGCATCGAATGGGCATAGATTTATTTTGGTTGCCATTGGTTATTTCACTAAGTGGGTTGAAGCGGCTTCGTACAGAGCCGTCACTAAGAAAATGGTTGCGGATTTTGTCAGGAATAACTTGATTTGCCGGTTTGGAGTACCGAAATTGACCATTACTGATAATGGGGCAAACTTGAACAGTCACTTGATGAAAGAAATTTGTGATCAGTTCAAGATTGTGCATCGCAACTCGACGGCATATCGTCCCTAAATGAATGGAGCTGTGGAAGCGGCCAACAAGAATATCAAGAAGATCTTGAGAAAGATGGTCGAAAATGATAGATCATGGCATGAGATGTTACCTTATGCTTTTCTAGGGTATCACACAATAGTTTGAACCTCCACTGGGGAGACCCCTTATTTACTTGTCTATGGGAATGAAGCTGTGATACCTGCTGAAGTTGAAATACCTTCCCTAAGGATTATTCAAGAAGCTGGACTAAGTAACGAAGAATGGGTTCGTGCTCGCTATGAACAACTCATGTTGATTGATGAAAAAAGAATGGTCATTGTATGCCATGGTCAGTTGTACCAACACAGGATGGTTCATTCCTTTAACAAGAAGGTGAGGGCTTGGGCATTTGAAGTGGGGCAACTGGTTCTCAAACGAATATTCCCTCACCAAGAGGAGTACAAGGGCAAGTTCGCTCAAAATTGGCAAGGGCCACACATAGTTCGCAAGGTGTTACCTGGAGGAGCTCTGATTTTGTCTGAGATGGATGGCACCGAGCGGACCAAACCAATCAATTCTGACGCGGTAAAGAGATATTATATTTGAAAGACATTCTAGCTTTTGTGTTTCTTTAATTAATTTACTTGTAATCGCCTTTGTAATAATGTTGTTTTCTAGTGTGTGACAGTCTAGAGTCCCTTCCTCTTATGTACGAACTACGTTTGACCTGAATTCCCAAGAAAGGGATACGTACGCGGCCTATGTCGGCTTCGGTCAACCCCTTAGGATAATTTATCCTTTCCTCATATGTATGAACTATGTGATGACCAGAATTTCCAACAAAAGGGATACATAGGCGGCCTGTGTCGGCTTTGGTCAACCCATTAGATTTTCTATATATATCCCTAGCGTAGTCCTGAACAACATTTGACTTGATTCCTACTTCAACAGAATACGTAGGAGCCCCAACGGCTCAGTCATATAACTCCAGGAAATGGAAACTGGAGCAGAATTTTTGAGAAGGAATCTCAAAATTCACAAGAGAAGATCGACATCCAACAAAGAGAATGAAGATCAGTAGAGACTTCAGACCCATCCGGATTGGTATCATCTCAAACAACTTTAAACTGGGGCAGAAATTTTGAGAAAGACCTCAAAATTTCCACCAAATGGCAGAACATATTCCAAATTTCCCAGCAGCAGAGATTAAAGTCAAGCTTTGGAAGCCATCGACTGTAACAAAGTCTGGGGAGACTCAATTTTTGGCTATGATAGAACTATTTGAAGAAACCTTCCAACAATGATCATGAGTTTTGGAAACCATCTGTCAGATATAGTCAAAACCACGAGGAAGACGTTCATTGATCTAGTACATGACATGACTGGCAGAGATTTTCTAAAGTTTTACAGAAGTTTTCGAAATTATTTTCAAAAATTTAAGACTATTTTCAAAAATCTTACGACTCACTTATTTAGTACTTGCCTAGACATCATTTGGGATAGAGTGTCAGTGTGGAAGTCCCAATATGACGGAATGCCCAAGAGATGGCATGGAGCAAATCGAGGATCAAAGAAGGTCAACATGGAGTAATTTCATTCAAACTAATCATTTTTTTGTGGATACAGGGATCAATATACAAAAATGAGAGTTTCTTTCAAAAATTCCCGAGCAAATTGGGAGCCACAACAGATCACTAATGCCTAAGAACGGTATTTTAGGGTAGCCCTAAAAATAGGTTAACAGATATTTATTGAGGACCTTTTGATTTGTCCATCTCATTTCTTAAGATCATAGGCGACAAACAAAAGCGCCTAGTCTTCTTTACAAATATTGTATTTAGAAGTTTCCTAAAAATAGTCGCTACCAAAAGTGACTTTGTGTCTACTAATCGCCTACCTTGAGCACAGGTACATGCAGAAAGCAAGACTATGACACATGAATTCAGGTAATTATTTTTATCATTTCCTCAAGGGCCATTATATATCATTGCCGCAAAACGTTTCCCAAAGGGCCATTATATATCATTGCCGCAAGGCGTTGCCCCAAGGGCCATTACATATCATTGCCGCAAGGCGTTGCCCCAAGGGCCATTGTATATCATTGTTGCAAGTTGTTGCCCCAAGGTAAATTACATATCATTGCCGCAAGGCGTTGCCCCAAGTGTCATTGCATATCATCTGAATGCATCGAGAGCACACGATTTGAAGGGACACCTTTAAATCGCTATCTAAGGATGAATAATAAATAAGATTTCCTAGAAATTGACAATTTGAGGGTTATCTATAAGTCATATTATTTGAAATAAGATAGTGTGCAAGATCACCTATGAGTTGATAGCCTGTAGGACATCCGTAAGCCATAACAACATCCTAACCAGATAGTGTGCAAGATCGCTCAAAAATTTATAGTTCAAAGGTTATCCATAAGTCGCAACTAAATCCTTACCGGAGAATATGCAAGATTGTCAAATTGATACGTTCAAGGGTTCTCTATAAGCCGCATCATATCCAAGATCGACTATGTGCAGGATTACCCAAAGACTAACAATTTGAGAGATTATCTATAAGTCATATTATATCCAAGGTCGGATGATGCATAGGAACACCAGAAAGCTAACGATTGGAGGGATATCTATAAGCCATCTCTTATCCAAAGTCGGATAAGGTGCAGGATTACCTAAAGGATAGCAATTCAAAGGATGCCTGTAAGTAGCCTCGTATCCAACTTCAAATAACGCACAAGATTATCCAAAGATTGATAATTTAAGGAAAATTTATAAATCGATCATCAGCTATAACCAAAGAGGTTATCATTCCACATACAAAAAATGATATAGGTAACAAAAAGGGTTGCCACACCAGCATAAGATTACACGGTTATAGGGACCGTTCTGCATAAAGTATCACCGGTGTCCAAAAAGGCTACCCCACTTTGAAGACATATTCAACTGACAAATGTCATAATTATAAAACAACCAAGGAGGTTATTGTGTCTATTATTGCGAGTTATTTCTTATCAAATAGGTACAAGAAAGGATAACTTCACTTTTTAGACAACAACTCACGCGGAGATATGGTAAAATACTATATACTTCTTTCGTGAATTGAGCTTATCACTAATGATTTTTGTGTGAGAAATTGTCGAGAGCATCCGAAAATCTCAAATCAAAACCACAGGTGTGGATGACTCCAAAAAGGACGCAACACAACGTGGGACTCTTTCTCAGCAGCAAAACGGGACATAGTCTGGAGAGAAATGTCAAACTCTCTAGACGCAAGCTAAATGATGATAACCACCACTATCTAACAATGCCTCTATTAGAAAGAATATGGATATTTCGGGATATTCTGGTCTCAGCTTTACCTCCGGGATGTTTTCTTAACTCATACCGGGGGAAACTTTATTTTTCTTTCAAATTCGGGTGGCGACACACTTAGAGTTTTGAAAATTATGTCCAGGTAAGTTCTTGCCTATGAATGTGAAGGATCCCACATTCATGGTTAAGAGGTTACAAGCCTCTTTTCTGTAACTCAACCAACTTTTCACTCATTCCGAGCCAAAGATCGTCTAAAATAAAAGACTATCTTTTCATCCGATTGAGTCGAACTACAAGAAGTCTGATTCCCTAAAGTCTTAGGGATATGTAGGCTGGGCTCTATATAGAAAACTCGACTGCATTTCAATCTCCCCCAAATCTATTTAATCTTTAGTTTCTCGGTTTCATCAAACTCCAAAACCGAGATAACTAGTGAATTCTTTGAAAATTGTGCTTAAAATCAAGCTTTATGAACTACAAGTGGCTTGAATTCTCATGAAACCTGAGATATATAGAAAACCTGATACCGAGGTTTAGCCATAAATCCATGAAACTCATGCGGAAAACCAACCTCTCTCAGATACAAAATTGTGGTTGGACAAAAATTAGGAACGTCAACCTCCCTTTGCCCAGGATTACTTGCATCCATCCTACCCAAAGGGAGGGGGCAGTTGCTGACACCTAATTTTTGCACTCCACAACTACATTAATCTTGAGTTTCTTCGATTTTCAAATAAAATCACAACAATTATTTTTTCAAATAAAGGCATTTTAAAATAGGTATTTGGGCTAATTTTGTCATTTAAGTGATAATTATACATTTTCGTATATTCATATACGAGATTGCTTAAATGATTTCATTTAAATGAACATTTTTATCAAATTCGGCTTTAAATTAAGGATTACTTGAAAAATAAATAAATAATTATAATCTTGATTTAAACGTAATTTATTCTCAATATAATTTTATTTGGATAAATATGTGTTTGATTTTATCAAATCAAGAAGCTCGAGGTTAAATGGGGTATTAATTCATTTCCAATTTTGATTTAATTTAGCCAATCTATTAGGTTGGGCCATAATCGAAATCAAAATGGCCACAATTGTAATACAATTAGCCAAGTGATTTCAATTTGGCCAAAACCTAAATAGAATTGGCCAATTCCCAACCAAACCAGCCCACTCCAATAACCCAAGCCGCCCCAATAAGCCCAAACCATCGGCCCATTTCTCACTTATTTGTTTCTCTTTCAGTAAATAACATCACTACAGACCCAGTTTTGCCATCACCAGTCCACCCCATCCTAAAAAATCTTTCGACCCCGTCCTACTCTTAATTCCCCTCCTCCTTTAATCAACAACGACCAGCATACCTATAGCGCAAACACGCATAGAAACCACGCGTATAGCTCCATCACTAACAACCCAACCCCGACCAGCTCTGACCCAGCTACTCATGCCTGAACTGATCCAAGTTCATCATGAAACAACCCAAGGTTACGACAACAACAATAGTTTCAGCAAAAATCGTGCCGAAGAATTTTCTAGAAAGAGGCTAGGTGGCAACCCTCAACGTTCCAAAAAAACCTAGCTGTCAAAAATTCGTTCCCGGTTGTAAGGATTATACCATGAAGGTATGCATGTGCCCCTTTTCTATTGGTTGAAGAAAATCCATTCCCCTAAATTTTCTTAATTTCAAAATACGATTGGTGATCCGAAGGATCTTTTTGATTTTGAATTCAAAATGTCCTATTTCAAAAATCCCTAAAATACCCAATTCTATCTTCTATATAAAGACCCCATGGGGTCATTGTCCAGGGAGGGTAGAGAAAATCAGATAGTGTTTGAAAATTTTGAGAGGTTCAGAAATTTTTCTTTCTTTTCTTTAAAGGGTTTGAAAGTTTAGGCTGAAAACTTGAGGTTTCGAAATTTCTTAAGTTCGAAGGTTCGAAGTAATTTTTGGGGAAACTGAAATGAAATTCGAGAGTTCTAAATTCAATTTGATTTTTTTTAGTTGAAAGTGGTTTTTGAAATCTTTAAGTGAAAAGCCAGAAGACACGCTATTTGTGGTCGACGTCGCAAGACTCCGGTGGCAATGATAAGTTTGTTGATAGCTCATCATCCCGTTCGCTGCCCCGAAAGAGGTAAACATATTTTCTTCCTTTTAATACCATCATTTTCTGTCACATCTCCTTTCTCCGTAAAATTACTTATCTGTTTAGAAGTAGTCGTAAATGAGGCTGGGATTGTTTGCTGTAGATGGCTATGATGGCCTTAGGAATTGTTTTGCTCGTTACTGTTATGTATTTTTTCAAAATTAAGTGATTAGCATTATGGTTTTCCATTTAGATGTCTTGAATAAGTTCCCTGCTTCAGGTCGGTGAGGCTGATTATCCACTATTTTATATCACAAAGTAGTGTGTCTCATTTATGTTCGTTATCATGACCCAACAATTTTTGTGGTAATGGTGTAAGCCTCATATTATATTCCACTTTAGTTTCGATGATCTGCCTAGTGTAAGGTGTTCTAGACTTGATTATCTATTCTCCTGCCTAGTTTCACTCTAGACGTAATTGGTAGCTAGTCCAATAGGGCTCAGGGTGATTAGCCCCTCTTAGGTGATATTTCATTAATTAACTCGAGAGTCCATCATGTCTTGTTGTATTTATAGTGTGCCCATCCGTGTTCAAACAATTTAAATATTTTCCCCCCATTTTGACAAAAATGGTGGACTGCTTCCAAATGATTCATGGCATATTTTATTTCAGTCAATGCGAGTCAGAATTGTTTTCATATGTTCTCCCTGTTTTGATATAAATAATATGTTACGTTGCAACTTTTTGTCTATGAGCTTACCCCAGAAGTAGTAGTTAAAATGCTATAATATTATGAATCCTAGGGTAGAGAGAGGATGAATGAGATTTACGGTAATATGTGTTTAGTTTCCTTGCCTGTGAATTCGCTTGCTGCATGAATAATGTGGTTCCAAGAATTTGTGAAAAGCTGCCATAAGGGAAACAAAGTCAGATCTTTAACCAATTTATGTTGGATCTAGAATTAATCGAATAATTGGTTGTCTATCTTTCTCGTGCTTCTTCTTTTTTATTTGTTTGCAGGTTAGCCGCTTTGTTTGTTATTTACACCTTACTCTCTTTCTTTCCTCCTTTCCAAAACCAATAGCATGGGCCATGATATGCCGAGATTAATGTAATAAGGAAGTAATGGGTTTTACGTGTGATAATCTCAAAAATAAATTATGCCTCCAGTGCGAGCTCATCTAGTTCGTCAACCACATTAACCAAATTAAGCAAGTTGTACTTTCTCAGTAGATTGCATGATTTTGTTCCGTTAAGATGATTTGGGTTGCATGATTGTGCCTATGCCTTTTTTAAGTCAAAATCTTTTCCCGGGCTTGAAGATTGACTCCCTTGGGGACATGTAATCTACCTGGGTTACTAATTTTCAAAGAGCGGATGGAATATTCGATCATTCAAATAGTTTGCTCCTTTCTTTCTCTCTTGTTTAAGGTTGTGTCTAAAATGTTTTGCTTTTACTAAATATTCCACTAGAATTTTCCTATTTTCTGTCTTCTTTTGTTAGCATTCTGTTTAAAATAATAATAGTAACTTTCTGCATATTGTTAAATTAATAGTAATCCTTCTGCATTCATTCTTGTTTTCCACATATGGTTTAACATTAATAGAAATCTTTGCGCATTTATTTTCTACATAATGCTGAATGGTAACTTTTTAGCCTATATTTTCCTGTGGTTTTCCCAACGTCAATAATAATGTTTTATTACTTGATCAACATCCATATTTTTTCTTTCACGATTTAACATTAGTGATAATTCATTCAATATGTCTAGTCTTTACCCACGTCTGAACATATATTAACCCTTTCGTGTTTTCTTTGTATGTGGATACATTCGAGTTCCG